>SJYW01038809.1:999-12163 GCA_006410735.1 Raphicerus campestris
GAAGAACTGACTCACTGGAAAAGACCCTGATGCTGGGAAAGATTGAAGGTGGGAGGAGAAGGGGACAACAGAGGGTAAGAGGTTGGGTGGCATCACCGACTGAATGGACATGAGTCTGAGTAAGCTCTGGGAATTGGTGATGGACAGGGATGCCTGGCATCCTGCAGTCCATGGGGTTGCAAAGAGTTGGACATGACTAAACTGAACGGAACTGAGAACAAAGGATGACCAAATCTGCAGTTTTCCAGCTGTAGTATGGAGACTTGAAGGTGTATCTGGGAAAATCAGATAAGCAGGTTGGATACAGTACAGCCTTCTGGGGGTTCCATTTTGCTCAAAGCATGAAGGGAAGGTTTAAATTTTGTGCAAACATAAAGCATATCAAAGATGTGGCAGCTGCCTCTTTAGGCTAACCCCCATGAGGAGGTTTATAGTATAAAAGTTGAGGGGAGGGTTTAAAGAGAACCCCTGGGTTTGGGGTATTTAAGAGAGGTTGGAGGGCAGGACTGGTCGTCAGGGTTGGGGTTCGGATTTAAATGACAAACATGAGAGTCTGAGATTTTCTCCTCTGAAGTCTGAGACTTGCAGATTAGTGTGAACAAAACTGTAGACTTACTCTTCATACATTTAGGAAGGTGAGGTGAGGTGAGGTGAGGTCGCTCAGTCGTGTCCAACTCTTTGCGACCCCATGGACTGTAACCTACTAGGCTTCTCCTTCCATGGGATTCTCCAGGCAAGAATACTGGAGTGGATTGCCATTTCCTTCTCCAGGGGATCTTCCTGACCCAGGGATTGAACCTGGGTCTCCCTCTTTGGAGGCAGATGCTTTAACCTCTGAGCCACCAGGGAAGATGCTAAGCACTATTTAAGAAGGCGTGTGCGTGCTAAGTCCCTTCAGTCATGTTGACTCTTTGCAACCCTATGGACTACAGGCTCCTCTGTCCATGGGATCCTCCAGGCAAGAATGGAGTCGATTGCTGTGGCCTCCTCCAACCAGCATCTCTTATGTCTCCTGCATTGGCAGCAGGTTCTTTACCACTAGTGCCACCTGGGAAACCCATTTAAGAAAGGAAAACACATAAGAATTACCTGTAGGATCTCATGGGATACTTTGATTCACAAGTAGATCCCAGAAGATCAAATAATGCATAGTGCCCTCTTCCATTTTCCCTATCCAACGCCAAATTTGTATCAAGAGATGAAGCCACAGAAGGGTAGGGATTCATGTTTTACATCCATAAACCAGCACCCCTGTCCCCTCATCGTGGGACTATGCCCTCCAACTCCCGCCAGAAGTAAGGACCAGGAAGCTCCATCTGGTCCCTGAGCTCCCATTTTTGCTGTCTGCAGAATGACACCCTTTCTTCCTAAGGGATGACATTGTATGCTTGTAAATTTCCATTAATCAACAAAGTCAGTTGGAGTTTTACATTTCTCCACCCCAGGGTAGAAGCTTCACGCTGAAGACAAAATTTAAAAGACCATTTTGATGTCTTATTACTTCCACCATTTTTCAAAAATAACAATTGCCAGGAATGTACTGGTTTCCAGCTGTTTTCTTTCAGTCTGGTTCACAGGCCAGACTGCATTAAAAATTCAGGTTCTATAAAGAGGGCTTCACAGCATTGTCCTGTCTCGTATTTTAACAAGGATAAAATATGAAACCTGAGCTGGGAGCAATATTACAATTTTGATATCAGCAACTCTGCACATGTGGTTTTACCTCCCACGTCTTCCTTTTCCTCAGAGGAAGTTTTCTTAAAGATTTTTCAGCAGGCAGATTTATTACTTGTCATGATTTGGGGATTATCTGTTGGACAGTCTTGCTATTTTTTCTGATACCAGCAACTAAAAAGAGCAGATCATTTGGCTTGAAGGGACGTAAGCTGCGTTGTAATCACTTCCATCCTGTGAATACGACCTGCAGTAACACACATGTAATTCCTAATTGAGAGACTCTCTTTTCATGGACCTAATATAGAAATATCAGATTGTTGACTGTCTTTTGAGGCTATTTTTCACCAGATGATTTGTGGATGTGAGGGGATTAGCGGAGTTTAGTCCAATAAACTGCTATCTCCAAGGAATATTTTTGATGGGGTATCATAGTGACATATGTCATATTTTAGTTTTAATACAAAGGGCATTCTGAAAAGTGCATTCTGTCACATGGAGACAGATCAAGACCCTAATGCCAGAGACAATTCGACACTTTTATCATCAGTTTTCAATTCTCTGCTTCCCCTTTCATCTCTCTTTCTTCTCTCATCATTTTCTCTATTCTTTCATTTTATTCTATTTTTCCTCTCTAATTCTCTTTTCCTCCATTTTCACTTAATCTTATTGCCAATTTCTATCCCCTCTTTTTGTTCCAATCCTCTCTATAAGCCCTAGACTTCCAATAAGGATCTAGCATTTCTTGATCTCAGAAAAAGTAGATCTAAAGTAATGGAATAGTCTCACACTTTAATAATCATCTTTATTTCTATATTAGGTCATTGCATTGCAGTGGTTCTACACCAGTTATTATGTCCTGAAATGAAATAATTCTAGCAAAATCCTAGTTGCAACTTGAAGAACAGTGTTAAACATAAAATATTAATAAGTTTAAGAAATATATCCATCCATTAGGAGATCAAAGTTTTAGAAATCCCTATACAAACCAGAGACAGGCTAATTACTTTGTATTCTTATTTCCATTAAAGCAAAGTTCTCAAAAGTCTTACAAACACCTCTGTTAATGACTTGTTTTTTCAAACTGCCTATAGTAAAATGAGAGATGAGAGAGATTACTTAAAGAATGAATCAATCAGTTTTTAATAAAATTTAGAGAAAATATTAAAAGCCCAGATCTGTCCTTTCAGCCAGAAGAATTTGCAAATTAAGAAAAGTCCCCAGGTCAAAGGTGGGCTTCCCAGGTGGTGCTAGTGGTAAAGAATCTGCCTTCAATGCAGGAGATGCAGATGTGAATTTGACCCCTGGGTTGGAAGATCCCCTGGAGTAGGAAATGGCAGCCCACTTCAGTATTCTTGCCTTGAAAATTCCATGGAAAGAGGAGCCTGGAGGGCTGTTGTTGATGGGATTGCAACGAGTCAGACACGACTAAGCATGCATGCACACAGGTCAAAGGAACTGACAACTGAATCCAGCAGGTTTCAGAACTGTGATGGGCAGTTGACTCCGTGTCTTTCCCTTTCCCCATGTTTTTGAACAAAGGCATCTAATGGATATCCTTTCCCTGTCCAGTCTTTGTATGTCAGCTTTTCTCTAGTTCACATGTCTTCAGATTGAGAGGAACTAAATTCAGGCAGCTCAACTGAAGGAAATATAACTTGAAAAACTTCATTTGCAAAAAGAATAGGACCTCAAACCTGAACCTGGTATCAAATTGATGAGACCTTCTGATTTTAAAAAGAGGAAGTATCTTTTGCACTTAGGAGGAATTATATAATTGCTGTCCAGAAGTGGATTTTGCTGGTTTGCATATTTCCAAATTTTTTGGCACTCCCTGCTGCAGCAGAGGAGGGATTTATGTCTCTTTTCCTTAAATCTAGGCAGAACTAGTTGGTACCAAGTGGACACCATGTTAAGTGATGCTATGAAACAGANCCAACTCCCGCCAGAAGTAAGGACCAGGAAGCTCCATCTGGTCCCTGAGCTCCCATTTTTGCTGTCTGCAGAATGACACCCTTTCTTCCTAAGGGATGACATTGTATGCTTGTAAATTTCCATTAATCAACAAAGTCAGTTGGAGTTTTACATTTCTCCACCCCAGGGTAGAAGCTTCACGCTGAAGACAAAATTTAAAAGACCATTTTGATGTCTTATTACTTCCACCATTTTTCAAAAATAACAATTGCCAGGAATGTACTGGTTTCCAGCTGTTTTCTTTCAGTCTGGTTCACAGGCCAGACTGCATTAAAAATTCAGGTTCTATAAAGAGGGCTTCACAGCATTGTCCTGTCTCGTATTTTAACAAGGATAAAATATGAAACCTGAGCTGGGAGCAATATTACAATTTTGATATCAGCAACTCTGCACATGTGGTTTTACCTCCCACGTCTTCCTTTTCCTCAGAGGAAGTTTTCTTAAAGATTTTTCAGCAGGCAGATTTATTACTTGTCATGATTTGGGGATTATCTGTTGGACAGTCTTGCTATTTTTTCTGATACCAGCAACTAAAAAGAGCAGATCATTTGGCTTGAAGGGACGTAAGCTGCGTTGTAATCACTTCCATCCTGTGAATACGACCTGCAGTAACACACATGTAATTCCTAATTGAGAGACTCTCTTTTCATGGACCTAATATAGAAATATCAGATTGTTGACTGTCTTTTGAGGCTATTTTTCACCAGATGATTTGTGGATGTGAGGGGATTAGCGGAGTTTAGTCCAATAAACTGCTATCTCCAAGGAATATTTTTGATGGGGTATCATAGTGACATATGTCATATTTTAGTTTTAATACAAAGGGCATTCTGAAAAGTGCATTCTGTCACATGGAGACAGATCAAGACCCTAATGCCAGAGACAATTCGACACTTTTATCATCAGTTTTCAATTCTCTGCTTCCCCTTTCATCTCTCTTTCTTCTCTCATCATTTTCTCTATTCTTTCATTTTATTCTATTTTTCCTCTCTAATTCTCTTTTCCTCCATTTTCACTTAATCTTATTGCCAATTTCTATCCCCTCTTTTTGTTCCAATCCTCTCTATAAGCCCTAGACTTCCAATAAGGATCTAGCATTTCTTGATCTCAGAAAAAGTAGATCTAAAGTAATGGAATAGTCTCACACTTTAATAATCATCTTTATTTCTATATTAGGTCATTGCATTGCAGTGGTTCTACACCAGTTATTATGTCCTGAAATGAAATAATTCTAGCAAAATCCTAGTTGCAACTTGAAGAACAGTGTTAAACATAAAATATTAATAAGTTTAAGAAATATATCCATCCATTAGGAGATCAAAGTTTTAGAAATCCCTATACAAACCAGAGACAGGCTAATTACTTTGTATTCTTATTTCCATTAAAGCAAAGTTCTCAAAAGTCTTACAAACACCTCTGTTAATGACTTGTTTTTTCAAACTGCCTATAGTAAAATGAGAGATGAGAGAGATTACTTAAAGAATGAATCAATCAGTTTTTAATAAAATTTAGAGAAAATATTAAAAGCCCAGATCTGTCCTTTCAGCCAGAAGAATTTGCAAATTAAGAAAAGTCCCCAGGTCAAAGGTGGGCTTCCCAGGTGGTGCTAGTGGTAAAGAATCTGCCTTCAATGCAGGAGATGCAGATGTGAATTTGACCCCTGGGTTGGAAGATCCCCTGGAGTAGGAAATGGCAGCCCACTTCAGTATTCTTGCCTTGAAAATTCCATGGAAAGAGGAGCCTGGAGGGCTGTTGTTGATGGGATTGCAACGAGTCGGACACGACTAAGCATGCATGCACACAGGTCAAAGGAACTGACAACTGAATCCAGCAGGTTTCAGAACTGTGATGGGCAGTTGACTCCGTGTCTTTCCCTTTCCCCATGTTTTTGAACAAAGGCATCTAATGGATATCCTTTCCCTGTCCAGTCTTTGTATGTCAGCTTTTCTCTAGTTCACATGTCTTCAGATTGAGAGGAACTAAATTCAGGCAGCTCAACTGAAGGAAATATAACTTGAAAAACTTCATTTGCAAAAAGAATAGGACCTCAAACCTGAACCTGGTATCAAATTGATGAGACCTTCTGATTTTAAAAAGAGGAAGTATCTTTTGCACTTAGGAGGAATTATATAATTGCTGTCCAGAAGTGGATTTTGCTGGTTTGCATATTTCCAAATTTTTTGGCACTCCCTGCTGCAGCAGAGGAGGGATTTATGTCTCTTTTCCTTAAATCTAGGCAGAACTAGTTGGTACCAAGTGGACACCATGTTAAGTGATGCTATGAAACAGACTAGGTTTGAAGAAGCCCTGAAAGTTCTGTATACTTCTCTTGGGACACACACTTTTAAAACCTGAGGAGCACTGTGCAGCACAGAAACCCAAGCCACAGACATGTGAGTGAAGACAGCTTCTGCGGATTTCAGCTCCAGACTTTGAACAACCCCAGCCTTCTAGTCTTCCGTATTGAGATCCTAGACATTATGGTGCAGAGACAAGATATCTTAGCTGTGTCTTGTCTGTATTTTTGGCCCACAGAATCTGTGATCATCATAAAATTATTTGGGGGATAGCAATAGTAATGGGGACACTGACATTATTGTGTAAGAGTGTAAGGAATTGGTTTTTTTTTTTTTTTTAAAATCATTTATTTTAATTGAAGTACTTTGTTTTTTTTTTTTTTTTTTTTTTTATTGGCCACGCTGTGCAGCATGTGGGATCTTACTTCCCTGATCGGGGATTGAACCTGGGTCCCCTGCATTGCAAGCCCAGAGTCCTAACCACCGGACCACCAGGGAAGCCCAGGAATTGGTTTTATTGCATATAAATCTATAGAAAATAATTCAATGAAAACCTTATAACCACCTTCCAACATTATCTGTCATTTTTACTTCAGGGTATTACTTTTTTAAAATAATAAAATATTATAAACATAGTTGCAGATTTCATGTCCTATCTTTTTCCTTGGAGGAAATAGAATTTTTTATTTGTTTGTTATTTCCATTCAATTTTTGTGTTATTATTACACAGAAAGGTGTCAAAAATAATTTGGAAAATTTTACTTGAATTTGAACTTTACAAAAATGGCATCATAAAATGTTTGGCATTTTGTAACTATCTTTACACTCAGCATTATCTTTTTGGAGTTACCCATGTTAACATCGTTAACTCCTACTTATTCATTTTCATTGCTGGATAATATTTCATCATCTATACATATTACAATAAGAAGATCAGAAGAATCAAACAACAATAACAACAAAAACTTGACCTTGAAAGAAATGGGTTAATTTCTGTAGACATCATAAAATAGCTTCAAAATAAATGTTGTTCCTAGAGATTCAGTAAGTTACTGGACCCACAAAATGAGGGGGAGAAGGATTTCAAAAAATTAGACAGAGGGCTTAACAAAAATTGATTGCTAAAATAAGAGAAATTCAGTACAAAGTTTGGGAGATAAAGTCAAAGTAATCTCCCAGAATGTAGACACAAATATCAAGAGATGAGACAAATAAAAGATTAAGAGATTTAGATATGGCTCAACATTCCACTACTAACATTTCCAGAAAGAGATAATAAAGAAAACAGATACATTACCAGGGAAATAACACAAGAAAACCCCTAAGCAGAAGAGAGACCATATTTCCCAACTGAAAGTCATATAAGTGAGAAAGACTCACATCTAGAAATATCACTGCAAATTCCCAGGACACAAAGAATAAAGATAAGATCATAAAAGCCTTGAAAAAGAGAGAAGACAAAAAAAAAGATTGTTCTTATAAATGGATTGAAGAGAAATGAGAATCAAGTTGACATTGGCTATAAGAGACTGCCCAGAATCAAGATTGGCATGAAAAAACTACAGGAAAGAAATGATGACCAACTGTACATGAATTATAGGGCCTAAACATGGTGTAATTTTCAGCAAATCATGACTGGTAGGGAAAGAAGCTCCTTTTGAATACTGTTGACACTAGAAGTTGACATTGGAAAGGAGGAGATGTGTGTGTAAAATAAAACTGTGCAAACTATTTCACCAAGCAAGTGCCATTCAGAAGCCCAGACTGAGGTTCTGGGGACAGTCGCCTGTCACAACAGGGCTCAAGGAGGAGACAGAGTCGGGGCTGTGACTGTAAGTCTCTCCTGACACTACCGTTCCCTTCCATGGGCACCTGGCGGGGGTTAAACTCTACTGGGAGTCACAGTGGAGGGAGTTAAGGGAGCTATGTATCTTATGCTGGTGCTGAGAGCTAACACAAAGGGCTGCTCTCCTCTCCTCTGGGTTCAGCTGCTAGGGAACAACGTTAAAGCTGGTCCTCTCTGAGGCCATCAGGATGGTGAAGAGGATAATGAGCGAGAGGCCAGGGGGCAAAGTGTATCTCAGAAAGAGAAGCACAATTCACCCGCCCCTCCCCCCAGGGACATTCTCTCTCCATTGTCAGTCATGAGAATATAGGTTTTCATGGGTTTTACTCATTTAGCCAACCAACATTTATTGAGTATCTATTATGTGCCAACGCTATTAATAAGTGCTGGTTGGTGAACAAGTCAAAATCCCTACTCTAGTGGATTAAAGGAGACAAACAATATCATTATCTCAAGTATATGTGATGAAATTCAAAGCTCATTTATCATAAATTTCTTTGCAGACTAAAAGTGGAGGAGACCTACTCAGTTTGTGGATGCCGTAATTTAATTGAATCTCCAGGAATCACATTTATTTTGAAGTTATTCTCTGTTCTCTGCAGAAATTAGCCTATTTCTTCCAAGTGAAAATGAAGTGAAAGTGTGAGTCACTCAGTCATGTCCGACTCTTTGCCACCCCATAGACTGCAGCCTGCCAGGCTCCTCTGCCCATGGAATTCCTCAGATGAGAATATTGGAGTGGGTAGCCATTTCCTTTCCCAGGGAATCTTCCTGATTTAACTCGAGTCTCCCACATTGTGGGAAAATNGAAATTAGCCTATTTCTTCCAAGTGAAAATGAAGTGAAAGTGTGAGTCACTCAATCATGTCCGACTCTTTGCCACCCCATGGACTGCAGCCTGCCAGGCTCCTCTGCCCATGGAATTCCTCAGACGAGAATATTGGAGTGGGTAGCCATTTCCTTTCCCAGGGAATCTTCCTGATTTAACTCGAGTCTCCCACATTGTGGGAAAATTCATTACCATCTGAGCCTCTAGGGAAGTCCAAGTCAGGTTTTTGATGTTATTGTTTGTTGGTTCGGACGGTAAAGAATCTGCTTGCAATGCAGGAGATCTAGGTTCGATTCCTGGGGTGGGAAGATCCCCTGGAGAAGGGAATGGCTACTCACTCCAGTGTTCTTGTCCGGAGAATCCCATGGATAGAAGAGTCTGGTGGGCTACAGTCCACGGGCTCGCAAAGAGTCGGACATGACTGAAGCTCCTGAGCATGCACGTGGGCATATCAAGCCATGAAAAGACATAGAGGAAGCTGAGATGTGTGTTACTAAGTGAAAAAAGCCAATTGGAAAAGGCTACATACTGTGTGATTACAACTTTGTGATGTTATGGAAAACGCAAGACAATGGAGACAGTAAAAGGATCAGTAGCTGCCAGGGGTTAGGAGTGGAAGTACGAATGGTAAGCAGAGCTCAGAGGCTTTTTGGGGCCATGAAACTACTCTGTAGGAGACTAAACTGGTGGATAGATGTCATTACATGCTTGTTCAAACTTATAGATTATACGGCACCAAGATTGAGCCCCAGTGTAACTTTTCTTAGAATTGCATGGTGTGAGATAGGAAATCTAAATTTATTTTAGTCCATGTGGATAATGATTTGCCACAGCACCTTTATGGAAAATGTTATTCCTCACCTATAAATTACAGTGCTGCCTCTATGCTCAGTCCTGTTTCGTTGTGTGTTTAGCTCAGTTTCTGGGTTCCCTACTGTGTGGTGTCAGGCTATAAACTGGGCTGTGCCTGTGGGCCAGACAATGGATAAATAATGCCCACTTTATGAAACATGAGAGGATCAAAGCACACTGCCTAAGAATGGACTCGCGTGGTGGTAAATATTCCTGAAATGGAAAGACATCAACTCTTCTCCTTGGTATTTTTCAGAGGAGAGTTCCGGAGTGGGTTTCAACCTCTTGCCTGGGACATGGGAATGAAGGTTTCCTTGTAGAAGAATGCTCTTCTGTTTAGATTGTAGTTATAATGCCAAACACATTGTAAAGAGGATAGTCACATCTGTGTTTACATCCTACATCCTTGAATTCTGGTTTCTCTCATTTATCAATTCCCTCACATGCTATTTGCCATGGCACGCTCACAGTTATTTCAAATTGGGCTGTGACTTAAGTAGAGGGCCCAAAGGGAATGCAGTTGTGGGGTACAGAGTCGCTAAGTGGAGATGGGTTAGTGGCAGAGTTTCGAGCTATATTTGAAGCAGAGGCCAATTGCATTTTCTCTGAGCTGGTAAATTCACAGGGGTCTTGTCTAAGTTACAAGAATACAACAGGAGCATTTCCATAGGAAGTCTAGGGTATTGGGATGAAGGACTTTCTTCTTAAGTATTTATTAGGTACTTATGCATATGTAGACTAGACCTAGAAAGGTGGACCTCAAAGAACAGGGAGAATGTCTACCCTCCTGCAGATTCATTGGAAGGACTGACGCTGAAACTCCAATGCTTTGTCCACCTGATGCAAAAAGCCAGCTCATTGGAAAAGGCCCTGATGCTGGGAAAGACAGAAGACAGGAGAAGAAGGGGGTGACAGGGGATGAGATGGTTGGATGACATCACTGATTCAACGGAATAACTTTGAGCAAACTCTGGGAGATAGTGAAGGACAGGGAGGCCTGACGTGTTGTAATCCATGGAGTCACAAAGAGTTGGACACGACAGAGCACGCACGTGCTGAGAGTTAAGATCCCACATACCTTCCAGACATACAATCAGAACATAAACAGAAGTATTGTAGCATATTAAATAAAGACTTTAAAAAGTGGTCCACACCAGAAAAAAAAGTCACTTTGCTGTACACATAAAACTAACACAACCTTGTAAATCAATGATAATCCAATATAAAATTTAAAAATGTAAAAAGGCTGTCTCATCACCAGCTCTAAAAGATGTCTTCATCTCAGCTGATATTTGTTATGTACCAAGCATCCGACATGCCTTTTTGAGGCAATCAAAAGAAGAACAAGATGCAGTTCCTGGAATCAAGAATGTAATCATGCCTTTGGGACTTTGACATTTACTCTTATGAAACAAGTAAACAAACGGTTCAAGATGGAGTGTTCAGTTTGGAAGGAGACAGTGAGTAAAGACAGCAGGTCTAGAAAGGCCATAGTTTTATCGCTGCTTCAACAGTGAAGGTCATATTATGTCAAGTGGTGGCAACTGTTATTGCTTTACTTTATGTCAGCTAGCTTTTTAAATATTAATAAAAGGAGAGCAAACATTTCCCACGGCCTCTTTGGTGGATTCTTGATGACTATTGGACTCTTAGGTGGTTTGACAGATGTGAGTAGGAGGGGTGGATTTTCTC
>SJYW01038816.1:0-10327 GCA_006410735.1 Raphicerus campestris
CAGCTCCCGGCCAGTACTGTCCTTGGCCTGCTTTTCTAGAAGAACCTGCTTATCACTCCTCTGTAACATCCCCCCAAAGCACGGGCGCCTTGGCAAGTGCACCACCGGCGTGCTGCTTTTCTGGGCCGTGCACGGGGTTGCAAAGAGTCAGACACGACTGTGCGACTGAGCACACACACGTGGTGGCATGCCAGCCCTGGGGCAGGCATGTGCCCTGCAGGCCTCGCTGCCGCCCACTAAAGGCCCTGCCCTTGCCCTGGCTTCTGGCCTCCAGGCGTGAGAACCAGCTGAAGCTGTCACATGACTGGCTGTGCTACCTGGCCCCCGAGATCGTGCGGGAGATGACCCCCGGGAAGGATGAGGACCAGCTGCCCTTCTCCAAAGCTGCCGACGTCTATGCATTCGGGTGAGGAGGCACCTGGCGTCCCTCTTCCTGGGGCCTCTGTGGCCAATTGTGGCTGAAACAGAGGGTCCTGCTGGCTTTTGCGGGGCAGGGGGATGTGCTTTGAGGCCGGTTCAGCTGCTTGTTTGGGCCAGTGACTGTGTCCTTGACCTTCTGTTTTCCCCACCTGTAAAATGGCATGAATAGAGCTCCTCTCTAGTAGAGCTGTTTCATGAGGAGTGAATTAGGTATAAAATACTTAAGGGGCTTCCCAGGTGGTGCTAGTGGAAAAGAACCCGTCTGCCAATGGAGGAAACCTAATGAGATGCGAGTTTGATCCCTGGGATCAGGAAGGTCCCCTGGAGGAGGAAATGGCAACCCACTCCAGTATCTTTGCCTGGAGAATCCCTATGGATGGAGGAGCCAGTCAGGCTACAGTCCATGGGGTTGCAAAGAGTCAAATACAGCCGAAGCGACTGAGCACAGTCATAAAATGCTTAACTCTGGGGTTCTTCTCACCTGTTGCTCCCCAAGGACAGACTCTAGAGCTAACCGAGAGCTGTCCTTCTGGGAGGAGGGGCAGCTTTCTGCTGTGCCCTGAGAAGAGCTGGCATGCTGATGGATAGACACACAGAAGTGCAGAAATAAAACGAGCCAGCTGCATAGAACCTTCTCTGAGCCATTGAAATAGAAACCGGTGAAGTCAGTTTCAATAACTATTTAACTCAGTATGGCCAAAATATGATCATTTCAGCATGTAATCAAAATAAGAAATTCAGGAGATATTTTATGCCACAGAACTTTCAAAAATGTGGTGTATTTTACACCTCAGTTCCCCTCCCCACATTTGATTTACTCAGTATCCTCACGTGCATGCCCTCCACCCCTGTCCCTGTGTTGGTCAAGATGCATCTAATGGAGACGGTCCCGTGCAGATGAGTCGAGAAAGGCTAGGGGACTTGGAGGGTCAGAGTGAGGGCCCCATGCCATAATCTCTTGGGGAATCCTTTCCTCATGGGTGGGCTCTTCCTGCCCTGACCTGTCACTGTCATTTCCTGAGCACCTTCATGTGCCAGGCCCAGGCTGGGCATTCCTGTCACTCCTCAGAGGACCTTGTCTGTGGGCTACTACCATACTGAGGTTGAATGGTTGTACCAGGATCTCTGCCCAGACCCAGCAGTGTCTCAGACTTCTCCCCACACTGGGATCACAGGGCCCTGGGTGGACTCAGGGTGGTCCCAGAAGTCTGGCAGGTGAGGAAGGTGGGCCGAGGGTCCAGGGTCCTCAGACTGGGCTCCTACCCCCCCACCCCAGCACCATATGCCCTGCTAGTGTGAGCTGAGTGGAGCTGTCCAGGAGCTCACGCCGTGTGGGTGGGTGGTCTCCACAGGACTGTTTGGTATGAGCTGCAAGCCAGAGACTGGCCCTTGAAGAACCAAGCTGCAGAGGCCCTGATCTGGCAGATTGGAAGCGGAGAGGGCATGAAGCGAGTCCTGGCCTCCGTCAGCCTGGGGAAGGAAGTTACCGTGAGTAGCTGCCCTGTGCTGGGAGAGAGCGGTGGGGCTAGAGGGCTGGCACCTGGCTGCCCTTCCTTCACCCACCTGAGAAGTGGACCGAGAGGCAGATGCATGTCAGGCTGGCCTCCGTGCTGCTGGCTAGGAGGCCTGTGAGCTTCCCAGGTGGTGCTGTGGTAAAGAATCCGCCTGCCAGTGCATGAGATGCAGGAGATATGGGTTCGATCTGTAGCCTGGGAAGATCCCCTGGAAAATCCCATGGACATGGGGTCACAAAGAATTGGACGTGACTGAGTACACACACACACACACACACACACACAGCTGTATCCTTCACTACCCCCCCCACCACACACAGAGCTGTATCCTTCACTACCCCACTGCTAACTTTTAAAAAACAATTGTCTTAAAAAAAAATAGAAAGGCAATAAAGCTCAAGGTTTTCTTGAATGATGAGAAAGATAATAAAGCCTGTATGTTACTTACTAGAAAGATAATAACAAATTTCACTCCCTAAAGTACAAACAGTGGGGTTGTGGTAGTGTCAGATCTTTCTCCTTCACGTCTTTCTTGAGTGTGCGAGAACTAGTCAAGTTTTCCCCAGCAAATTTGTTTTCAAGAGGCCAAATCATCACAGGTTAGCTGCCCTCATGTGACTGATGGTTTCTCTGCATCGCCGTGTGTAAGCTTACCCCGCCTGGCTCCGTGATACGTGCAGGAGTCCAGGGGCGGTGTTTTCAGTGTTAGCCATGCGCTCATGAGTCAGGGGGGCCTGGAGCAGACACATGCCGGCGGGGTGTTGCTGAGGAGCTGCAGGGCCACGTGAGCACCTTCTGCCTGGTCGTGTGTGCAGGCCTGTCTTCTACAGGAAGTTCTCCTGAGTTGAAAGGCCGATGGGGCTGCAGTGTGGATGAGTGGATCCGGAGAGCAGGCAGCAGGAGAAGGGCTCTGCCGTCGCTTGGGGTGGACAAGACAGCTGCTCTGCCGACTCCGCTGCCCTGCGCCCAGCCTGTCTTGTCACTCCCGCCTCCCTGCCTGCAGCGCCCGGGCTCCCGCCTCTGCTGCAGCCCCGCCCTGGGCACCTTCTGAGTATCTGTGTCTCGCCCGTCAACATGCTGCCTTCTGCTTTCCATTCTGAACGTCTATGATCTCTTTCCNGTCATTTCCTGAGCACCTTCATGTGCCAGGCCCAGGCTGGGCATTCCTGTCACTCCTCAGAGGACCTTGTCTGTGGGCTGCTACCATACTGAGGTTGAATGGTTGTACCAGGATCTCTGCCCAGACCCAGCAGTGTCTCAGACTTCTCCCCACACTGGGATCACAGGGCCCTGGGTGGACTCAGGGTGGTCCCAGAAGTCTGGCAGGTGAGGAAGGTGGGCCGAGGGTCCAGGGTCCTCAGACTGGGCTCCTACCCCCCCACCCCAGCACCATATGCCCTGCTAGTGTGAGCTGAGTGGAGCTGTCCAGGAGCTCACGCCGTGTGGGTGGGTGGTCTCCACAGGACTGTTTGGTATGAGCTGCAAGCCAGAGACTGGCCCTTGAAGAACCAAGCTGCAGAGGCCCTGATCTGGCAGATTGGAAGCGGAGAGGGCATGAAGCGAGTCCTGGCCTCCGTCAGCCTGGGGAAGGAAGTTACCGTGAGTAGCTGCCCTGTGCTGGGAGAGAGCGGTGGGGCTAGAGGGCTGGCACCTGGCTGCCCTTCCTTCACCCACCTGAGAAGTGGACCGAGAGGCAGATGCATGTCAGGCTGGCCTCCGTGCTGCTGGCTAGGAGGCCTGTGAGCTTCCCAGGTGGTGCTGTGGTAAAGAATCCGCCTGCCAGTGCATGAGATGCAGGAGATATGGGTTCGATCTGTAGCCTGGGAAGATCCCCTGGAAAATCCCATGGGCATGGGGTCACAAAGAATTGGACGTGACTGAGTACACACACACACACACACACACACACAGCTGTATCCTTCACTACCCCCCCCACCACACACAGAGCTGTATCCTTCACTACCCCACTGCTAACTTTTAAAAAACAATTGTCTTAAAAAAAAATAGAAAGGCAATAAAGCTCAAGGTTTTCTTGAATGATGAGAAAGATAATAAAGCCTGTATGTTACTTACTAGAAAGATAATAACAAATTTCACTCCCTAAAGTACAAACAGTGGGGTTGTGGTAGTGTCAGATCTTTCTCCTTCACGTCTTTCTTGAGTGTGCGAGAACTAGTCAAGTTTTCCCCAGCAAATTTGTTTTCAAGAGGCCAAATCATCACAGGTTAGCTGCCCTCATGTGACTGATGGTTTCTCTGCATCGCCGTGTGTAAGCTTACCCCGCCTGGCTCCGTGATACGTGCAGGAGTCCAGGGGCGGTGTTTTCAGTGTTAGCCATGCGCTCATGAGTCAGGGGGGCCTGGAGCAGACACATGCCGGCGGGGTGTTGCTGAGGAGCTGCAGGGCCACGTGAGCACCTTCTGCCTGGTCGTGTGTGCAGGCCTGTCTTCTACAGGAAGTTCTCCTGAGTTGAAAGGCCGATGGGGCTGCAGTGTGGATGAGTGGATCCGGAGAGCAGGCAGCAGGAGAAGGGCTCTGCCGTCGCTTGGGGTGGACAAGACAGCTGCTCTGCCGACTCCGCTGCCCTGCGCCCAGCCTGTCTTGTCACTCCCGCCTCCCTGCCTGCAGCGCCCGGGCTCCCGCCTCTGCTGCAGCCCCGCCCTGGGCACCTTCTGAGTATCTGTGTCTCGCCCGTCAACATGCTGCCTTCTGCTTTCCATTCTGAACGTCTATGATCTCTTTCCTCTGACCTGTCTTTCGGCTTTGTGACTGTTATCCCAGGGAGGTCAGGAAGGAAGGAGGAGAGGCAGGCCCATGCTTTCCATTTTAACTGGAAGCCTGGGAGTGCTTCTGAAATTCAGTGATTTCTTGGCTGTGTTCCAGCCATGGCTGGCCACCTCAGTGTCGGCAGGAGGGTCAGGGGACCATCAGCTTGCGGTGGGGGACGTGGTGCCCGGGAGCATCAAAGGAACCCTGGGCAGAGGGCCTCAGCTGCATCCCTCTTGCTCCCTGCCAGCTCTCATACCCTTCCATGGCGTCTCTCCTTGCAGGAGATCCTGTCCGCCTGCTGGGCCTTCGACCTGCAGGAGCGGCCCAGCTTCCCCCTGCTGATGGACATGCTGGAGAAGCTGCCCAAGCTGAACCGGCGGCTCTCACACCCTGGGCACTTCTGGAAGTCTGCTGAGTAAGTACCCCTCGGAGACAGACCTGCAGCCAGGTGTCGGGGATGGGGCGCCATCTGCTCTGTCTGCCCGAGACTTCTACCTAGGGAACCCCTAGAGCTGGTTAGCCAGAGGGGACTCATTCCCTTGCCAAAGGGGTACTGGGATTCTGTTCACCACATTTTTAAAACTTTTTTTTTATGTTAGAGTACAGCCAGTTAACAATGCTGTGATAGCTTCAGGTGCATAGCAGACTGACTCAGCCATGCATCTACTGTATCCATTCTCCCCCAAACTTCCCTCCCATCCAGGCTGCCACATAACATTGAGCTGAATTCCCTGTGCTATACAGTAGGTCCTTATCAGTTATCCATTTTAAAAATAGCAGTGCATACATGTCCATCCCAAACTTGCTAAATCCCCCTCCACCATCCTTCCCCCCGGCAACCATGTGTTCATTCCCTAAGCCTGCTGTTCACCGCATTTATTTTGGAGCCTCTTCCACAGGCTAGTGTCTTCCGTCCTCCTCTGTGAAAACATCCATATCACTGTTATCAGCTCAGCGCTAAAGCTGGGCCCAGGCTAAGGCCCCAACAAGAAGTTTCTGCCTGGGCAAGGGCAAAATAGAGCTTCACCAAAACCAGCAGAGCGGCTGTTGCTTAAAATGGCAGTCTCCTGACATAGCTTTCAGCCCCCTGAGCAGGTTACTGTGGCTGCATCTCCGGGGTTTAAGTGGCACTTAGACACTGGAGGCCCCTCTCCTTCCGTGTAATCCCGATCCTCAGCAGCCTCAGTGCCAGGGTGGTCTCCACTCCTCTCTTCTGAGTTCTGCCTCCTTCCCTTTTTCCTTCGTCCCTCTGGCTCTCTCTGCTAGATCCCTCATAAACAGATGTCTGCCCTGCCTCTGCGAGAATCTGGGGAAGTCCTTCCTTGTTCCAGCCTCAGCTCCACAGCTGGACAAACTGGAGGGGTGGGCAGACATGGCCTAAACATGGGAAATAGTTCAGCTTTGCAGGCCGAGAGGAAACTCGAGTGACGGCTCTTGTCAGCGGGGTGTGCAGTGTACCCAGCAGTGTGCAAACCAGTGACACGACTGCGTACAATCTGTGTCATAGCAACTCAGCGCTGCTGTTTGGTGTGCCGGCAGTCACAGACCTGGAAGCTCACAGGCTGATTGATGCTAGTAAAGCAGTACCTACGAATGCTGAAACAGGAATGTCCTATTATTTTAGGCCATGAAATAGTCTTCTTTTGATTCCCTCCCCACAAACAATTAAGAAAGATGAAAACAAACAAACATTCTTGGTTTGTGGATTGTACAGAAACAAGTGGCAGGTCACATGTGGCTGGACGCTTAGGCAAGGTTCATGGCTTTGAACTTTGTTTTAAGGTGAAAGGTGCTTTCTAGAATGAATTCTGCCACAGCCCCAGAACATGAAGATTGAACAGATACAGTGGGGCTTCTCTCTCTCTCTCTTTTTAAAATATTTATTTGGCTGCCGTGGCATCACCGACTCAATGGACATGAGTTGGAGCAAACTGTGGGAGATAGTGAAGGACAAGGGAGCCTGGTGTGTCATAAAGTGTCGGACATAACTATGCAGCTGAACAACAGTGGGTCTTAGCTGCGCCATGTGAGATCTAGTTCCCTGACCAGGGATCAAACCCAGACCCCCTTCACTGGGAGCTGGGTGTCCTAGCCACGGGACCAGCACGGAATTCCCGAGTGGTGCCTCTCTTGATGGGAGTTGGAGGGAGGCCAAGAGCATATTCCCCGGAAAAGCTGTACCCAGATCTCACACCTGCCCATGTGTGTGGTGGTGTTGGTACCTCTGTCTTCCAGAATGAGCTAGATATGATATCTGTTACACATATTTTTGCCTGTTTTATATCTTTTGCAACTCTAAAATGATCATTTTTTTGTGGCCTGATTTGACAGACCGTTTTCCAGGTCGTTTTGAAAATAAACCAAACCAAGCTTTGAGTTGAAGGGGAGGAGCCCAGGCTGGGTCAGCTCGGCAGAACCTGTGAGGAGGACTTGTTGAAGAAATGTGGCAACTGAAGCCCATTGTAGGGATGGTCTGAGGAATGTTGATATGTGGGGAGGGAATAGTGTACCTCATAATGAAGATTAGACTCAGTATTTTGCAGTTAAGATGGATCAGAGTCCAGTACAAATAGCAAGTAACAGTATGTTGCTGTCAGAGGTGTGGGATTTTCCCAGAGACTGCTGGCAGCTGCACCACCCCTGAGGTCACATGCCAGGGCCGGGCCTCCACCAGCACAGGGCTGATGGTTTAGGATAAAGACAAGCAGACGTGTGCTCCAAGCCCTCCGAGCAGGACGCTGTCTTCTCACCTCTGTGTTCTCAGCTCCTAGCACAGTCTCGGGGGTGTAGCAATCATTCAATAAATATTTGGTGGGTGAAGGGATGAAGGAGGGAATGATGACAACATGCTGAGTGCCAGGCAAAAACCCAGCCTCTGTGGGCATGCTGCCCTCACCCCCGGGAGCTTGAGGAAGGGTCTCCAGAAGAGAGCAGTCACGGGAGCTGGGTATGGATGGGAGCCTGGGGCTCTCCTGGTCTCATAAGAAGTTTAAGGATCTGGCCTGCCAGATGTTGGGTGGCCCATTTAGCAAACCAGGCCTTGATTTTCTCCTCCCCAAAAGAGAAGGCTGCACCGAGCGGGTGCTGACATTCAGGAGATGATTCCAGATTCCTGAAAGGCCATGGAGCCCCACCTTCTCTTTCCACACGTAGGACACAGAGTCACAAATAGGGATGTTTCCTGCCCAGAGTGATCAGTTTTAGCCCCTGCAGGGAGAGAATGCCAGCGTACCTCAACAAATCTGTATCAAAGCTTTCTGTTAATGATTTTTACTTCCACACACTCGGGCCTCTAATTCTCATTTTCTCTTTTCTTTTCCATCTATCTTGTTGCTTATTTTTATTTTTTGGGGGTGGTGGATGTGCTGGCCTGTCCTGTCATCTCCCCCCTCTCCTGCCATGCTGATTCCTGCGGGCCCCCCTCCACCCACCCATGCTGGGTGTCCATCTCCATCACCTGCTGGACTGCGTTCTTCCCACGCCTGGCAAAATGGTTCGGGCACTCCCAGGCGCTGGCGGAGCCGCTACTACGGGAAAGGACGTTCCGGTCACCCTGACTTTAGGAACAACTGTCCAGTCCTGGAGGAATAGTGTGTCTTCTGCCGTTTCTCTGATCCTCTGCCTGTTTGCACTTAACCCTTTGCACATCCTGTTTCCTACTGTTTCTGCATCCAGTTTCCCCTTCTTGGCGAGTGGTATTCCCATAAACAACAGTGATGCGCTGGCAGCTCACACGGCCACTGGCAAGGGCCCTGCAGGCTGTTTCTGTCCCCAGGCTGAGAGCAGACTCACAGCATGTGGCAGGGCCTCTATCCACACACCACGGCAGATGATGGCTTGTTCTAGGGAGGGCAAGAACTCAGATTGCTGGCCTGGGTTTCCAGAAGGCCCTGTGGCTGGATGTTAAAGAAGAAAATGCAGGAAACAGACAGTAAACTCCAAGATGTTAGTTTCAATGAGGAGCCGAGGGCCTGCTGGTCGACCTCTGTTCATCGTTCTGTGGCTGTCCCAGAGGAAAGCATGGGGGAGGTTCTCTATGCCAGGCTCCCTTCCAAGCTTGCTCTGCTGCCAAGCATGGACTGGAGTGGGGATGTCCTTTCCTCTGTCTACAGGGAAACAGGGGCCCCTGCCCTGTGTCCTGCCCAGGCCTCAGCCATGCCCCTTGCCCCTTCCCCATGGTCTCAGGCTCTGACTCTGCTCTCTCCCCTCTTGTCTCTCCTCCTGTAGGTTGTAGGCCTGGCTGCCTTGCATGTTCGGGGCTTTCTTCCTCCTAATCCGCGCTCAGCACTGCGACTTCTACTCCAGCTCAAACAGCGCTGCGGCTACTAACCCAGGGAATGTGATCCTGCCGACCCAGCCTCTCTGCTGAGACTTCTTTCTGCTTTGTTTGTTAAAACTGGCCCTTGCCCCGCCCTGTGGCCCCGTGTGTGCCTGAGTAACAGCTTTCCATGGAGGGTCTCCCTAACAGCACCCCCCAACCAAAAACCTCCTCCCTGGATGCGACTTCCTCTCTCTGCAGCACTTTGGTGGGGCGGTCCCATCTCCCTACTAACAGCTCAAGGAGAGCAATTCCCCCCTCTCCCGCACCCCGCAAAATACTGGCCCTTCGCAGGGTGTGTCCCCGGGACAGGGGCTGGGGTTTTGCTTGGCTCTTAACCCAGGAGGATCTTGTCCAACAAGGAGTGGAATGATTTCAGAGCTGCCTGCGGTCCCCTCTGGTGGGCTGCTGGTGTAACATCACAAGTTCTATTGCTGTGAAAGACATCAGCTGGAAAGGGTGTGTCCTTGGCTGCACAGACACCTGAGAAGGTCGTCCTGAAGCAAGGGGGTGGGGCCTGTCTTCAAACAACTGTGAAAAAGCTTCTGGTCCATCCCCCTGCCCCCACAGCATCTCTCCCCTTCCACCTGCCCTGTGTAAACAGAAAGTACCTCACCCCAAGCCAGCATTTGGCAAGAGTGTGGCTGACAGGCCATGCACGGGTCTTCCATGGCTTACCGAACGCAGGTTCCTGACCCACCAAGACCTGAATCTGGGTGTCTGAAAGCAGAAGCTGAGAACCTGTATTTCAACCCACTTCCCAGATGGCCCTGGATGCACCCCCTCGTATGAGGACTGTTTCTAGAAGGAGCATGCAAATATCACTCTAAAGACTGGGGCTGAATTTCTCTTCTCTTCTCTCCCAGTTCTACTCAGAGCAAGAGGTTTGAGAATGAGCTGCCAAGGAGAATGAGCCCACAGCAGTTACTGGGCACGCTGGGTGCCGGGGCTTTCGAGACAAACAGGCCACCGCCCTCTAGGAGGGAGCTGAGGCTTAGCACCTCTACCCCCCATCCCTACCCGCGGCCCGGTGTGACCAGGAGCAGCTCTGCCAAGGCCACTGGCCTTATCATCACTCCCACTTCTTGGNCTGTCATTTCCTGAGCACCTTCATGTGCCAGGCCCAGGCTGGGCATTCCTGTCACTCCTCAGAGGACCTTGTCTGTGGGCTACTACCATACTGAGGTTGAATGGTTGTACCAGGATCTCTGCCCAGACCCAGCAGTATCTCAGACTTCTCCCCACACTGGGATCACAGGGCCCTGGGTGGACTCAGGGTGGTCCCAGAAGTCTGGCAGGTGAGGAA
>SJYW01038823.1:1663-18280 GCA_006410735.1 Raphicerus campestris
CGACACTTGAGGCTTCACTGGACTAGCCTGGCGTGAGTGCCTCCTCTTAGGATGCTAGGGGGGAGCCGGGAAACCTTTCCCGATGGAGCAGGGAAATGGCCCCTCATCTGGAGCTGAGCATGGGAAAATGGAGCTCCTCTAGAGTCGTGGCAGGACCCTCGGGGGTCCTCTCAAGTGGGGATGGGTGGGGCGGGGCACTTCTTGGGTCATAGCAATGGTGTGAATGAGCATTTCAAGGTCCAAGAAGGAATGGGTGATTTCCCCTGGGTAGCGGCAGCGGACAAGGGCCTCACTCCACCTGCAAAGGTGAAGCTTCTGTTTTTTCTCGAGTTGCAGCGGGGTCCTCTCGAGCTAGGACAGGTACCACAGGGATCCGCCCCGGTGGCCCCAGGATAGACCAGTCTCCGTGCAAGGAGCGAGGCACATCTGGGGATTCCTCCCCAGAGGCGCCAAGTACTCAGTCCCCTTCTTGTGCTGAGACTGCAGCCTGAGATTGCCTCGCCAATGCTGACATTTTTACTGGGCTTCCCCTGGAGCCTGCAGAGGGGAGTCAGGCCTTGTCTCGACGGGAGACCAGCAAGGCCACTTTTCTTGCCAACTGCAGTAACAATGTGCGGATACGTGTCTAGCGGATACAGAGATCTATTGCTTGCACTCGAGGAACTGTAGGGCTGTCACACGTGCCAGTGTGCCGGAGTCGAACTCGGGATTACAGTCGAGGCAGTGCAGGGCAGTCTGATTCATCTGAAATGGACAAGGCATTTGGGGCTCTTTTGGAATCGTGGCCCAACCTGTGAGACTCCTCCCGACTTTCCAGGTGTGAGCACCCCCTCTTGGGATGGGAGGGGAACACCGTGAAACCTTTCCCGATGGTGTAGGGAAAACGCCCGTTCCCTGGAGCTCAGCAGGGTAAATCGGGGCTCCTCTTGAGCCTTGGCGGGAACCTTGGGGTTCCTCTCCAGTGGGGAAGGGTGGAACGGGGAAGTTCTTGGGTCACAGTAAGGGTGTGAAGGAGAATTTCGAGGTCCAAGTGGGAACGGGTTGAATTCCCCTGAGATGCCATTGCAGACAAGGGCCACACTCCGCCTGCAGGGGAGAAGCTTCCAGTTTTTCTCCAGTTACGGCAGGGTCCTCTCGAGTTACGAAGTTGACCCCAGGGACCCTCCTCTGTATCCTCAGGAGAGGCCATTCTCAGTGCGAGTTTTCAGGCGCCTCTCAGGATTCCTCCCCAGTCATCTTCGGGTCTTCAGTCCAGGGCTGGTGCTGAGGTCAGAGCCTGAGTTTTCCTTAATCATGCCTTCACAGGTCTTGCGGTTACTCTGGAGCCCCCACAGCAGAGTCAGACCTCGTCTCGCCTGGAGACTTGCACGGCCGCTTTCCTCCCCATCTGCAGCAGAAGTGTCCAGCACCCATTCAAGCAAACACAGGGATCTCTGGCTTGCCCTCGAGGTACTCCAGGGCTGTCACATGTGCCAGTGTGTCGGGAGTCGAGTCTTGGGGTGACAGTCGAGGCAGTGCAGGGCAATGAGTTTCACCAGGAATGGACGAGGCATTTGGGGATCTTGGGAATGATGGACCAACCCCTGAGGCTCGTCCTGTCTCTCCTCCTTCGAGCACCTCTTCTTGGTATGCCAGGGGAGAGCCATGAACACTTTCCCGATGGAGCAGGGAAATGTCCTGTCATCTAGAGCTCAGCCGGGGAAAACGGGGCTCCTCTTGAATCTTGGCAGGACCCTCGGGGTTCCTCTCGAGTGGTGACGGGTGGGGCGGGGAACTTCTTTGGTCACAACAAGTGTGTGAAGGGACTTTCGAGGTCTAGGAGGGAATGGGTGATATCATCTGAGATGACCCTGCGGACAAGGCATCACTCCACCTGCAGGGGAGAAGTTTCTGATTTCTCTCTTGTGCCGGTGGGGTCCTAACGAGTTACAACGGGCCCCCAGTAATCTACCCTTGGGGCCACAGGCGATGACAGTCTCTGAACGATTTGTGAGACGCCTCTGAGGATTCCTCCCCAGTCTTTGCCTGGTCCTCAGTCTTGGTCTGGTGCTGAAGCTGGAGCCTGAGCTTGCCTCGCCCATGCTCACATAGGTCTTGGGTTACCCCTGGGGTCCCCACAGGGGAGTCAGGACTCGTCTCGCCTGGAGACGAGCACGGCTGCTATCCTCCCCAACTGCAGCAACAGTTTCCAGGTCCCTGTCGAGCCGACACAGGGATCTGTGGCTTGCCATCGAGGTACCTAAGGGCTGTCACAAGAGCCAGTGTGCCGGAGTCGAGCCTCGGGGTGACAGTCGAGGCAGTGTAGGGCAGTCAGGATCATCTGGAGTGGAAAAGGCATTTGGGGGGTCTTTGTGAATGGTGGCCCAATCTGTGAGACTCCTTCTGACTCTGCAGGTGTGAGGACATCATCTTGGGATGCGAGGGGAACACAGGGAAACCTTTCCCCATGGAGCAGGGTAGGGACCCTCATCAGGAGCTCAGCAGGGGAAAACCGAACTCCTCTTGAGTCTTGGTGGGACCCTCCGGGTTCCTCTCTAGTGGGGACGCGTGGGGCGGGGAACTTCTTGGATCACAGCAAGGTTGTGAAGGAGCCTGTCGAGGTCCACGAGGGACGGGATGAATTCCCCTGAAATGCCGCCACAGACAAGGGCCACACCACGCCTGCAGGGGAGAAGTTTCCGGTTTTTCTGGAGTTGCGGCGGAGTCCACTCGCTTTACGAGGGGGAACCCAGGGACCCGCCCCTGCATCCTCAGGAGAGGACATTCTCAGTGCTAGTTGCGAGGCACTTCTGGGGATACCAACCCAGTCGTTGCCTGGTGTTCAGTCCTCGTCTGGGCTGAGGTCGAGCCTATGATTTCTTCTCTCATGCCTGCACAGGACTTGAGGTGATTCTGGAGCCCCCACAGGGGAGTCAGGTCTCTTCTCGCCTGGAGACCTGCACGGCCTCATTCTTTCCCAACTGTAGCGGCAGTGTATGGCTCCCCGTAATGAGGACACAGGCATCTGTGACTTGCCATTGAGCTACTCTAGGGCTGTCTCACATACCAGTGTGTTTAGAGTCGAGCCTCGGGTGACAGTTGAGACAGTGCAGGGCAGTCATGTTCATCTGAAGTGGATGAGGAATTTGAGGGTCTTGGGTACTGGTGGTCGGACACCTGTGGCTCCTGCCGACTCTCTTGATGGGAGCCACCTCTTGGGATGCGAGGGGAGCGCCCGAAAACCTTTCCCGATTGACCAGGGAAAGGACCCTTCATCAGGAGCTTAGCAGGGGAAATCGGGGCTCCTCTTGAGTTGCGCCGGGACCCTCGGGGTTCCTCTCAAGTGGGGACGATTGAAGTGGGGAACTTCCTAGATCCCAACAAGGATATGAAGGAGCCTTTCGAGGTCCAAGAGGGAAGGGGTGATTTCCCCCGAGATGCTGCAGCAGACAAGATATTCACACTCCCAGGAGGGGAGAAGCTTCTGGTTTTTCTCGAGTTGCGGTGGGGTCCTCTCGAGTTACGACAGGGACCCCTGGCAACCGTCACTGTGGCCTCAAGAGAGGCCAGTCTCCATGCGAGTTGCGAGGCACCTGTTCGGATTCCTGCTGAGACGACGACGGGTCATCAGTCCTTGTCTGGTGCTGAGGCCGGAGCCTGTGCTGGCCTTGCCCATACATACATAGGTCTTGGGGATCCCCTGTAGCCCCTACAGTGGAGTCAGGCCTTGTCCTACCTGGGATCGTACACAGCCGCTTTTCTCCACGACTGCAGCAACAGTGTCCGCGTCCCTGTCGAGCGGATACAGGGATCAGTGTCTTGACCTTGAGGTACCCCAAGGCTATCACACGTGACAGTGTATCAGCAGTTAAGCTTCGGGGAGGCAGTCGAGGCTCTGTAGGGCAGTCAGTTTCACCTGGAGTGGACGAGGCATTCGGGGATCTTGGGGAAAGGTGACTAGACACCTGAGGCTCCTCTGGAGTCGCCTGGTGTGAGGGCTCCTCTTGGGATTCGACGGGAGAGCCGAGAAACATTTCCCGATGGAGGAGGGGAAGGGCCCCTCATCTGGAGCTGAGCATGGGAAAATGGAGCTCCTCTTGAGTCGCAGCAGGACCATCGGCACTCCTCTCGAGTGGGGACGGGTGGGGCGGGGACTTCTTGTTTCTCAGTAAGGGTGTGAAAGAGAATTTCGAGGTCCAAGAGGGAACCTTTGATTTCCCCCGGGATGCAGCAGTGGACAAGGGCCTCACCCCAGCTGCAAGGGAGAAACTTCCGGTTTTCTCGAGATTTGAGGGGGTTCTCTCGAATTATGATGGGGACCCCTGGGATCCATCCCTGTGACCTCAGGAATGGTCAGTCTCCGTGTGATTTGCCACTGGGTTTTTCTCCCCAGTCGTCGCTGGGTCCCCAGGCCTCGTCTGGTGCTGAGGCCACAGCCTGAGCTTTCTTTGCACATTCTGACCTATGCCTTGGGGTTCTCCTGGAGCTCCCACAGGGGAGTCAGGCCTCATCTCGCCTGAAGACATGCACAGCTGCTTTCCTCCCCATCTGCATCAGAATTGTCCAGCACCCCTTCGAGCACACAGGAATCTGGCTTGCCCTCGAGGTACCCCAGGGCTGTTACACGTGCCAGTGTGTCAGGAGTTGAGTCTTGGAGTGACAGTCGAAGGAGTGCAGGGCAATGAGGATCATTCGGAATGGACGAGGCATTTGGGTGTCTTGGGAATAATGGGCCGACCACTGAGGCTTGCCCTGTCTCTCCTCGTTCAAGTACCTCTTCTTGGTAGGCCAGGAGAGAACCGTGAACATTTTCCCAACGGAGCAGGGAAAGGATCCCTCATCTAGAGCTTAGCCGGGGAAAACGGGGCTCCTCTTGAGTCTTGGCGGGACCCTCGGGATTCCTCTCGAGTGGGGACGTTTGGGGCGGGTGACTTCCTAGATCACAACAACGGGATGAAGGCGCCTTTCGAGGTCCAAGAGGGAAGGGGTGATTTCCCCCGAGATGCTGCAGCGGACAAGGGATTCACCCTCCCTGCAGGGGAGAAGCTTTTGGTTTTTCTCGAGTTGTGGCCGGGTCCTCTCGAGTTATGACGGGGACCCCAGGGACCGNATGGTTTTTCTCGAGTGCCAGTGGGGTCCTCTCAAGTTATGACGGAACACCAGAAACCCGCCCTTGGGGCCACAGGCAATGACAGTCTCCGAACGATTTTTGAGGCGCCTCTGGGGATTTCTCCTCAGTCGTCGCAGGGTCCTCAGTCCTGGTCTGGTGCTGAAGCTGGAGCCTGATCTTGCCTTGCCCATGATGACATAGGTCTTGGGTTACCGGTGGAGCCCCCACAGGGGAGTCAGGCCTCGTCTTGCCTGGAGACATGCACTGCCGCTATCCAGTCCAACTGTAGCAACAGTGTCTGTGTCTCTGTCGATCGAACACAGGGATCTGTGGCTTGCCATCGAGGTACCCAAGGGCTGTCACACGTGCCAGTGTGCTAGAGTCGAGCCTTGAGGTAANTAATAGTGTCCGCGTCCCTGTCGAGCGGATACAGGGATCAGTGTCTTGATCTCGAGGTACCCCAGGGTTATCACACATGAGAGTGTGTCAGCAGTCGATCCTCGGTGAGGCAGTCGAGGCAGTGCAGGGCAGTCAGGTTCACCTGGAAGAGACGAGGCATTTGGGGTTCTTGGGGAAAGGTGACTAGACATCTGAGGCTCCTCTGGACTCGCCTGGTGTGAGGGCCTCCTCTTGGGATTCGAGGGGAGAGCCGAGAAACATTTCCCGATGGAGGAGGGGAAGGGCCCCTCATCTGGAGCTGAGCATGGGAAAATGGAGCTCCTCTTGAGTCGCAGTGGGACCCTCAGCGGTCCTCTCAAGTCGGAACGGGTGGGGCAGGGAATTTCTTGTTTCTCAGTAAGGGTGTGAAGGAACATTTCGAGGTCCAAGTGGGAACGGGTGATTTCCCCCAGGATGCTGCAGTGGACGAGGGCTTCACCCCACCTGCAAGGGAGAAGCTTCTGGTTTTCTTGAGATGCGGGGGGGGGGGGTCCTCTCGAGTTATGAAGGGGACCCCAGTGACCTGCCCCTGTGACCTCAGGACTGGTCAGTCTCCGTGCGAGGTGCAACTGGGTATATCTCTCCAGTCTTCGCCCGGTCCCCAGGCCTCGTCTGGTGCTGAAGCCACAGCCTGAGCTTGCCTTGCCCATGCTGACCTACGTCTTGGGATTCCCCTGGAGCTCCCACAGAGGAGTCAGGCCTCGTCTTGCCTGGAGACGNTCGATGCCTGTTTCTCAGTGCTCGTCTGGTGCTGAAGACGAGACTATGATTTCCTCGCTCATGCTTTCATAGGACTTGATGTTACTCTGGAGCCCCCACAAGGGAGTAAGGCCTCTTCTCGACTGGACACTTGCACGGCCTCTTTCTTCCCCAACTGCTGCAGCAGTGTCCGGCTCCCCGTCAAGCAGACACAGGGTTCTGTGGCTTGCCCTGGAGGTACTCCAGGGATGTCTCACACGCCAGTGGGTTGGGAGTAGAGCCTCGGGTTTCAGTTGAGACAGTGCAGGGCACTGATGTTCATCTGGAGTGGACGAAGTATTTGGGGGTCTTGGGGAGTGGTGGTCGGACTCCTGAGGCTCCTACCAACACTCGTGAGGCGAGGCCACCTCTTCGGATGCGAGGGGAGCGCCCAAAAACCTTTAACGATGGAGCAGTAAAGCGGCCCCTCATCTGGACCTCAGCAAGGGAAAAGAGGGGTCCTCTTGAATTGCAGAGGGACCCTCGGATTTCCTCTCGAGTGGGGATGGTTGGGGCGCTGAACTTCTTAGGTCACAACGAGGGAATGAAGGAGCCTTTCGAGGTCCAAGAGGGAAGGGGTGATTTCCCCCGAGATGCTGCAGTGGACAAGGGACTCACCCTCCCTGCAGGGGAGAAGCTTCTGGTTTTTCGCGAGTTGCGGTGGGGGACCCGGGGACCCGCCCCTGTATCCTCAGGAAAGGCCATTCTCAGTGCTAGTTGCGAGGCGCATCTGGGGATACCAACCCAGTCGTCGCCTGGTCCTCAAACCTCGTGTGGTGCTGAAGAGGAGCCTGTGATTTCCTCTCTCGTGCTTTCATAGGACTTGAGGTTACTCTGGAGCCCCAACAGGGGAGTCAGGCCTCTTCTTGCCTGGAGACTTGCATGGCCTCTTTCTTCTCCAACTGCAGCGGCAGTGTCCAGCTCCCCGTAAAGCGGACACAGGGATCTGTGGCTTGTCATCGAGGTACTCCAGGGCTGTCTCACCTGCCAGTGTGTTGGGAGTCGAGCCTCGAGTGACAGTTGAGACAGTGCAGGGCAGTCATATTCATCTGGAGTGGATGAGGAATTTGGGGGTCTTGGGGAGTGGTGGTCAGACACCTGAGGCTCCTACTGACTCTCCTGACGTGAGGCCACCGCTTGGGAAGCTAGGGGAGCACCGGAAAACCTTTCCTGATGGAGCAGAGAAAGGGCCCCTCATCGGGAGCTGAGCATGGGAAAATGAAGCTCCTCTTGAGTCGCGGCGGGACCCTCGGTGGTTCTCTCGAGTGGGGACGTGTGTGGCGGGGAACTACTTGTGTCTCAGTAAGGGTGTGAAGGAGCATTTCGAGATCCAAGTGGGAACATGTGATTTCCCCCGGGATGCTGCAGTGGACAAGGGCCTCACCCCACCTGCAAGGGAGAAGCTTCTGGTTTCCTCGAGTTGTGGCGGGGTCCTTCGAGTTACCACAGGACCCCGGGGACCAGCCCCTGTGGCCTCAGGAGGAGTCAGTCTCTGTGCGAGTTGCCACTGGGTATTTCTCCCCAGTCGTCACCAGGTTCCCAAGCCTCATCTGGTGCTGAGGCCACAGTGTGCACTTGCCTCGCCCATGCTGACTTACGTCTTGGGGTTCCCCTGGATCTCCCACACTGGAGTCAGGCCTCATCTCGCCTGGAGACGTGCACGGCTGCTTTCCTTCCCATCTGAAGCAGAAGTGACCAGCACCCCTTCGAGCAGACACAGGGATCTGTGGCTTGCCATCTAGGTACCCCAGGGCTGTCACACGTGCCAGTGTGCTGGAGTCGAGCTTCAGGGTTACAGTCGCGGCAGTGCAGGGCAGTCAGGTTCATCTGAAGTGGTCGAGGCATTTGGGGATCTGGGGAATGTTGGCCCAAGCTGTGAGACTCCTCCCAACTTTCCAGGTGCGAATACTTCCTCTTGCGATGCGAGGGGAACACTGCAAAACCTTTCACAACGGAGCAGGGAAAGGGCCCATCATCTGGAGCTGAGCATGGGAAAATGGAGCTCCTCTTGAGTCGCGTAGGGACCCTCGGCGATCCTCTCCAGTGGGGACGGGTGGGGCGGGGAACTACTTGTGTCTCATAAGGGTGTGAAGGAGCATTTCGAGATCCAAGTGGGAACAAGTGTTTTCCCCAGGGATGCTGCAGTGGACAAGGTCCTCACGCCGCCTGCAAGGGAGAAGCTTCTGGTTTTCTCGAGATGTGAGATGGTCCTCTCGAGTTACGACGGGGACCCCAGGGAACCGCCCTTGTGGCCTCAGGAGAGATCAGTCTCCGTGCGAGTTGCCACTGGGTATTTCTCCCCAGTCTTTGCTGGGTCCCCAGGCCTCATCTGGTGCTGAGGCCACAGCCTGAGTTTGCCTTGACCATACTGACCTATCTCTTGGGGTTCCCCTGGAGCTCCCACAGCGGAGTCAGGCCTCGTCTTGCCTGGAGACATGCACGGCCTCTTTCCTCCCAATCCGCAGCAGAAGTGTCCAGCACCCCTTCAAGCAGACACAGGGACCTGTGGCTTGCCATCTAGGTACCCCAGGGCTGTCACACGTGCCAGTGTGTCGGGAGTCGAGTCTTGGGTGACAGTCGAGGCAGTGCAGGGCAATGAGGTTCATCAGGAATGGACGAGGCATTTGGGGGTCTTGGGAATGATGGACCAAACACTGAGGCTCATCCTGTCTCTCCTCATTCGAGCGCCTCTTCTTGGTATTCCAGGGCAGAGCCGTGAACACTTTTCCGACGGAGCAAAGAAAGGTCCCATCATCTAGAGCTCAGCTGGTGAAAACGGGGCTCATCTTGAGGTTCAGCGGGAACCTCCGCATTCCTCTCGAGTGGGGACGGGTGTGGCGGGGAACTTCTTTGGTCACAATAATGGTGTGAAAGGACTTTCCAGGTCTAGGAGGGAAGGGGTCATTTTTCCTGAGATGGCCCCGTGGACAAGGGCCTCACTCCACATGCAGCGGAGAAGTATCTGGTTTTTCTCGAGTGCCGGTGGGGTCCTCTTGAGTTACGACAGGCCCCAAAACCTGCCCTTGGGGACACAGGCGAGGACAGTCTCCAAATGATTTGGGAGGCCCCTTTGGGGATACCTCCCCAGTCGTCGCCGGGTCCTCAGTCCTGGTCTGGTGCTGAAGCTGGAGCCTGAGCTTGCCTCGCCCATGCTGACATAGGTCTTGGGTTACCGCTGGAGACCCCACAGGGGAATCAAGCTTCATCTCGCCTGGAGAAGTGCACAGCCGCTATCCTTCCCAACTGCAGCAACAGTGTCTGGGTCCGTGTTGAGCGGACACAAGGATCTGTGGCTTGCCATCGAAGTACCCAAGGGCTGTCACACGTGCCAATGTGCCAGAGTCGAGCCTCGGGATGACAGTTGAGGCACTGGAGGGAAGGCAGGATCATCTGGAGTGGACGAGGCATTTGGGGATCTTCGGGAATGGTGGCCCAACCTGTGAGACTCTTTCCAACTCTCCAGGTGTGAGCATCTCCTCTTGGGATGTGAGGGGAACACAGGGAAAATTTTCCCCATGGAGCAGGGTAGGGACCCTCATCTGGAGCTCAGTAGGGGAAAACCGAGCTCCTCTTGAGTCTTGGTGGGACCCTCCGGGTTCCTCTCTAGTAGGGACGGGTGGGGCGGGAAACTTCTTGGATCACAATAAGTTTGTGAAGGAACCTGTCGAGGTCCACGAGGGACGGGATGAATTCCCCTGAGATGCCGCCACAGACAAGGGCCACACCACGCCTGCAGGGGAGAAGCTTCCGTTTTTTCTGGAGTTGCGGCGGGGTCCACTCGCTTTACGACGGGAAACCCAGGGACCCGCCCCTGTATCCTCAGGAGAGGCCATTCTCAGTGCTAGTTGCAAAGCGCTTCTGGGGATACCAACCCAGTCATCCCCTGGTCCTCAGTTCTCGTCTGGTGCTGAGGTCAATCCTATGATTTCCTCGCTCGTGCTTTCATAGGACTTGAGGTGACTCTGGAGACCCCACAGGGGAGTCAGGCCTCTTCTCGCCTGGAGACTTGCACAGCCTCTTTCTTCCCCATCTGCAGCGGAAGTGTCCGGCTCCATGTAAAGCGGACAGAGGGATCTGTGGCATGTCATCGAGGTACCCCAGGGCTGTCTCACAAGCCAGAGTGTTGGAAGTCGAGTCACGGGGTGACAGTCGAGACAGTGCAGGGCAGTGAGGTTCATCAGGAATGGATGAGGCCTTTGGGGGTCTTGGGAATGATGGACTGACCACTGAGGCTCGTCCTGTCTCTCCTCGTTCTAGCGCCTCTTCTTGGTATGCCAGGGGAGAGCCGTGAACACTTTCCCGATGGACCAGGGAAAGGTCCCGTCATCTAGAGCTCAGCCGGGGAAATCTGGGTTCCTCATGAGTCTTGGTGGGACCCTCGGGGTTCCTCTCGAGTGGGACGGGTGTGGCAACGAACTTCTTTGGTCACAACAAAGGTGTGAAGGGACTTTCGAGGTCTAGGAGAGAAGGGATCATTTCTCCTGAGATGACCCCGCGGACAAGGACTCACTCCACCTGCAGGGGAGAAGTTTCTGGTTTTACTCGAGTGCCGGTGGCGTCCTCTCAAGTTACGACGAAACCCCAGAAACTCGCCCTTGGGGCCACAGGCGAGGACAGTCTCCGAACGATTTGTGAGGCACCTCTGGGGATTCTTCCCCAGTCATCGTCTGCTCCTCAGTCCTCGTCTGGTGCTGAGGTCAAGCCTATGATTTCCTCGCTTGTGCTTTCATAGGACTTGAGGTGACTCTGGAGCCCCCACAGGGGAGTCAGGTCTCTTCTTGCATGGAGATTTGCACGGCCTCTTTCATCTCCACCAGCAGCGGAGGTGTCCCCGTAAAGCAGATACAGGGATCTGTGGCTTGCCATCCAGGTACTCCAGGGTTGTCTCACATGTCAGTGTGTTGGGAGTTGAGCCTCGGGTAACAGTCAAGAGGGTGCAGGGCAGTCATGTTCATCTGGAGTTTACGAGGAATTTGAGGGTCTTTGGGAGTGGTGGTCGGACACCTGAGGCTCCTCCCAACTCTCCTGATGCGAGGCCACCTCTTGGGATATGAGTGGAGCCCCGGAAATCCTTTCCCCATGGAGCAGGGAAAGGCCCCCTCATCTGGAGCTCAGCAGGGGAAAACGAGGGTCCTCTTCAGTTGCGGCATGACCCTCGGGCTTCCTCTCAAGTGGGGACGGTTGTGGCGAGGAACTTCCTAGATCACAACAAGGGTATGAAGGAGTCTTTCGAGGTCCAAGAGGGAAGGGGTGATTTCCCCCGAGATGCTGCAGTGGACAAGGAACTCACCCTACCTGCAGGGGAGAATCTTCTGGTTTTTCTCGAGTGGCAGTGGGGTCCTCCCGAGTTACGACAGGGACCCCAGGGACTCGCCGCTCTGGCCTCAGGAGAGGCCAGTCTTCATGAGAATTGTGAGGCACCTGTGGGGATTCCTCCGGCGACGTCGCCAGGTCCTCAGTGCTCGTCTGGTGCTGAGGCCGGAGCCTGTGCTTGCCTCGCCCATGCTGTCATAGGTCTTGAAGTTCCCCTGGAGCCCCCATAGGGGAGTCAGGCCTCGTCTCGCCAGAGGACGTGCACAGCTGCTTTCCTCCCTAACTGTCCGTGTCCCTGTCGAGTGGATACAGGGATCAGTGTCTTGACCTCGAGGTACCCCAGGGCTATTACACATTCCAGTGTGTCAGCAGTCGACCTTAGGAGAGGCAGTCGAGGCAGTGCAGGGCAATCATGTTAATCTGGAATGGACGAGGCATTTGGGGTTCTTGGCGAAAGGTGACCAGACCCCTGAGGCCCACTGGACTCGCCTGGTGTGAGGGCCTCCTGGTGCGATTCGAGGGGAGTGCCAGGAACCCTTCTCGATGGATCAGGGAAAGGGCCCCTCATCTTGAGCTCAGCAGGGGAAAACGAGGGTCCTTTTCAGTCCCGGCATGACCCTCGGGCTTCCTCTCGATTGGGGATGGTTGGGGCGGGGAAATTCCTAGGTCACAACAATGGTATGAAGGAGCCTTTCGAAGTCCAAGAGGGAACGGGTGATTTCCGCTGAGATGCTGCAGTGGACAAGGGGGACTCACCCTCCTTGCCGCGGAGAAGCTTCTCGTTTTTCTCGAGTTGTGGCGGGGTCCTCTCCACTTACGACGGGGACCACAGGGACCCACCCCTGTATCCTCAGAAGAGGCCATTCTCAGTGTGATTTGCGAGGGTTCTCATGGAATTCCTCCCCTGTCATCACTGGGTCCTCAGTCCTCCTCAGTCCTCGTCTGGTGCTGAAGATGACCCTTGATTTCCTCGCTCGTGCTTTCATAGAACTTGAGGTTACTCTGGAGCCCCCACAGGGGAGTCAGGTCTCTTCTTGCATGGAGATTTGCACGGCCTCTTTCATCTCCACCAGCAGCGGAGGTGTCCCCGTAAAGCAGATACAGGGATCTGTGGCTTGCCATCCAGGTACTCCAGGGTTGTCTCACATGTCAGTGTGTTGGGAGTTGAGCCTCGGGTAACAGTCAAGAGGGTGCAGGGCAGTCATGTTCATCTGGAGTTTACGAGGAATTTGAGGGTCTTTGGGAGTGGTGGTCGGACACCTGAGGCTCCTCCCAACTCTCCTGATGCGAGGCCACCTCTTGGGATATGAGTGGAGCCCCGGAAATCCTTTCCCCATGGAGCAGGGAAAGGCCCCCTCATCTGGAGCTCAGCAGGGGAAAACGAGGGTCCTCTTCAGTTGCGGCATGACCCTCGGGCTTCCTCTCAAGTGGGGACGGTTGTGGCGAGGAACTTCCTAGATCACAACAAGGGTATGAAGGAGTCTTTCGAGGTCCAAGAGGGAAGGGGTGATTTCCCCCGAGATGCTGCAGTGGACAAGGAACTCACCCTACCTGCAGGGGAGAATCTTCTGGTTTTTCTCGAGTGGCAGTGGGGTCCTCCCGAGTTACGACAGGGACCCCAGGGACTCGCCGCTCTGGCCTCAGGAGAGGCCAGTCTTCATGAGAATTGTGAGGCACCTGTGGGGATTCCTCCGGCGACGTCGCCAGGTCCTCAGTGCTCGTCTGGTGCTGAGGCCGGAGCCTGTGCTTGCCTCGCCCATGCTGTCATAGGTCTTGAAGTTCCCCTGGAGCCCCCATAGGGGAGTCAGGCCTCGTCTCGCCAGAGGACGTGCACAGCTGCTTTCCTCCCTAACTGTCCGTGTCCCTGTCGAGTGGATACAGGGATCAGTGTCTTGACCTCGAGGTACCCCAGGGCTATTACACATTCCAGTGTGTCAGCAGTCGACCTTAGGAGAGGCAGTCGAGGCAGTGCAGGGCAATCATGTTAATCTGGAATGGACGAGGCATTTGGGGTTCTTGGCGAAAGGTGACCAGACCCCTGAGGCCCACTGGACTCGCCTGGTGTGAGGGCCTCCTGGTGCGATTCGAGGGGAGTGCCAGGAACCCTTCTCGATGGATCAGGGAAAGGGCCCCTCATCTTGAGCTCAGCAGGGGAAAACGAGGGTCCTTTTCAGTCCCGGCATGACCCTCGGGCTTCCTCTCGATTGGGGATGGTTGGGGCGGGGAAATTCCTAGGTCACAACAATGGTATGAAGGAGCCTTTCGAAGTCCAAGAGGGAACGGGTGATTTCCGCTGAGATGCTGCAGTGGACAAGGGGGACTCACCCTCCTTGCCGCGGAGAAGCTTCTCGTTTTTCTCGAGTTGTGGCGGGGTCCTCTCCACTTACGACGGGGACCACAGGGACCCACCCCTGTATCCTCAGAAGAGGCCATTCTCAGTGTGATTTGCGAGGGTTCTCATGGAATTCCTCCCCTGTCATCACTGGGTCCTCAGTCCTCCTCAGTCCTCGTCTGGTGCTGAAGATGACCCTTGATTTCCTCGCTCGTGCTTTCATAGAACTTGAGGTTACTCTGGAGCCCCCACAGGGGAGTCAGGCCTCTTCTCACCTGGAGACTTGAACGGCCTCTTTTTTGGCCAGCTGCAGTGGCAGTGTCCGGCTCCCCATCAAGCGGACACAGGGATCTGTGTCTTGTAATTGAGGTACTCCAGGGCTGTCTCATATGCCAGTGTGTTGGGAGTCAAGCCTCGGGTGACATTCGAGACAGTGCAGGGCAGTCATGTTTATCTGGAGTGGACGAGGAATTTGGGGGTCTTAGGGAGTGGTGGTCGGACAGCTGAGGCTCCTCCCGACTCTCCTGATGTGAGGCCACGTCTTGGGATGTGAGGGGAGCGCCTGAAAACCTTTTCCGATGGAGCAGTGAAAGGGCCCCTCATTTAGAGCTGAGCATGGGAAAATGGAGCTCCTCTTGAGTCGTGTAGGGACCCTCGGCAGTCCTCTCTATTGGGGACGTGTGGGACGGGAAACTTCTTGGGTCTCAGTAAGGGTGTGAAGGAGCATTTCGAGGTCCAAGTGGGAACATTGATTTCCCCCAGGATGCTGCAGTATACAAGGGCCACACCCTGCCTGCAAGGGATAAGCTTCTGGTTTTCTCAAGTTTCGGGGGATGCTCTCGAGTTACGATGGTGACCCCAGGGACCCGCCCCTGTGGCCTCAGGAGGGGTCAGTTTCCATGCAAGTTGCCACTGGGTATTTCTCCCAAGTCGTCGCTGCATTCCCAGGCCTCGTCTGGTGCTGAGGCCACATCCTGTGCTTGCCTCTCCCATGCTGACCTACGTCTTGGGGTTCCCCTGGAGCTCCTACATGGGAGTCAGGCCTCGTCTCGCCTGGAGATGTGCAAGGCCGGTTTCCTCCACATCTGCAGCAGAAGTGTCCAGCACCCCTTTGAGCAGACACAGGGATCTGTGGCTTGCCTTCGAGGTTCCCCCGGGCTGTCACACTTTCCAGTGTGTCAGGAGTGGAATCTCGGGTTGACAGTCGAGCCAGTGCAGGGCAGTGAGGTACATCAGGAATGGACGAGGCATTTGGGGTTCTTGGGAATGATGGACGGACCACTGAGTCTCGTCCTGTCTCCCCTCGTTCGAGCGCCTCTTCTTGGTATGCCAGGGGAGATCCGTGAACATTTTCCCGATGGAGTAGGGAAAGATCCCTTCATCTAGAGCTCAGCCGGGGTAAATGGGGCTCCTCTTGATTCTTGGTGGGATCGTCGGGGTTCCTCTCGAGTGGGGACGGATGGGGCAGCCAACTACTTTGGTCACAACAATGCTGTGAATGGAGTTTCGAGGTCTAGGAGGGAAGGGGTGATTTCTCCTGAGGTGACTCCGCGGACAAGGGCCTCACTCCACCTGCAGGGGAGAAGTTTCTGGTTTTTCTCGAGTGCTGAATGGATCCTCTCGAGTTACGATGGGACTCCAGAAACCCGCCCTTGGGGCCACATTCGAGGACAGTCTCCAAACGATTTGTGACACGCCTCTGGGGATTCCTCCCCAGTCATCGCTGGGTCCTCAGTCCTGGTCTGGTTCTGAAGCTGGAGCCTGAGCCTGCCTCGCTCATGCTTTCATAGGTCTTGAGGTTACTCTGGAGCCCCACAGGGGAGTCAGAACTCTTCTCGCCTGGAGACTTGCCCGGCTTCTTTCTTCCCCAACTGCAGCGGCAGTGTCCGGCTCTCCGTCAAGTGGACACAGGCATCTGTGGCTAGCCATCGAGGTACTCCAGGGCTGTCTCACTTGCCAGTCTGTTTGAAGTCGAACCTCAGAGAGACACTCGAGACAGTGCAGGTCAGTCATGTTCATCTGGAGTGGACGAGGCATTTGGGGATTTGGGAAGTCCTGGTCGGACACGTGAGGCTCCTCCCAACTCTCCTGATGCGAGGCTACCTCTTTGGATGCGAGGGGAGAGCCGGAAAACCTTTCCCGATGGAGCAGGGAAAGGGCCCCTCATCTGGAGCACAGCAGTTTAAAACGGGGCTCCTCTTGAGTCTTGGCGGGACACTTGGGGTTCCTTTCGAGTGGAAACGGGTGGGCCGGGGAAATTCTTGGGTCACAGCAAGTGTGTGAAGCAGGCTTTCGTGGTCAAAGAGGGAAGGAGTGATTTCCTCCGAGATGCTCAGCCGACAAGGGACTCACCCACCCTGCAGGGGTGAAGCATCTGGTTTTTCTCGAGTTGTGGCGGGGTCCTCTTGAGTTACGACGGGGAAGCCAGGGACCCACCACTGTGGCCTCAGGAGAGGCCAGTCTCCATGTGAGTTGCAAGGCACCTGAGGGGAATCCTCCCGAGAAGTTGTAGGTCCTCAATCCACATCTGGTGTTGAGGCCGGAGGTTGTTTTTGCCTCTCCCATGCTGACATAAGACTTGGGGTTCCCCTGGAGCCCCCACAGGGGAGTCAGGCCTCATCTCGCCTGGGGACGTGCACAGCCGCTTTCCTCCCCGACTGCAGCAACAGTGTCCGGGTCCCGGTCGAGCAGATACAGGGATCAGTGG
>SJYW01038824.1:0-10512 GCA_006410735.1 Raphicerus campestris
AAAGACCCTGATGTTGGGAAACTTCGAAGGCAGGAGGAGAAGGAGATGACAGAGGATGAGATGGTTAGACGGCATCACCAACTCAATGGACATGGGTTTGGGTAAACTCCAGGAGCTGGTGATGGACAGGGAGGCCTGGCAAGCTATGGTTCCCGGGGCTGCAAAGAGTCAGACACAACTGAGCTGCTCAAATGAACTGAACTGAACTGCACTGAAGATACTGTGATGTTTATTCAAATGACAATAAAGGATTTTGAATGTCACATAAACTTAGTTGAAAAAGCAACAGAAGGGTTTGAGAAGAGTGACTTCAATTTAAAAAAAAGTTCTACTGTGGGCAAAATGCTATCAAACAGCATTGCCTGCTACAGAGAGAACTTTTATGAAAGGTAGAGTCAGTGGATGTGGCAAATTTTATTTTCGTCTTACTTTAAGTAATTGCCACAGCTACCCCAACCTTCACCAACCACCATTCTGATCAGTTAGCAGCCATCGACATTCAGGCAAGACTCACCACCAACAAAAAGATTGTGACTCATTGAAGGCTCAGAAGGTGGTTAGCATGTTTTAGCATAAAGTATTTTTAATTAAAGATACCCATAACTCTCTTTTAGACATAATGCTACTGCCTACTTAATAGACTACAGTATAGTTTAAATATAGCTTTTATATGATCTGGGAAACCGAAAAAATTCATGTGACTCACTTTATTGCAGTCGTCTGGAACTGAATCAGCGATATCTCTGAGGTAAGCCTGTATATTATTTTTCTGATTATAAAAGTGTCATATTGCAGTATTACCAAAGTGTGGCCCTTAGGCAACAGCAACATCCCTTGACAGAAACGTTGATCCTCAGGCCCTATTTCTTCACCTACTGAGTCAGAATATCTGAGGGTGGGACTAAGAATCAGTGTTTTCATGCATTCTTTAGGTGATTTTGATGCACATAGGAATTTGACTAGCATTGATAGAATGGGGTTCATTCTTACGAACACACACTCACATACTTAATTCAATTCAGTTCAGTTCAGTCACTCAGTCGTGTCTGACTCTTTGCGACACCATGAATCACAGCACACCAGGCCTCCTTGTCCATCACCATCTCCCAGAGTTCACTCAGACTCACGTCCATTGAGTCAGTGAGGCCATCCAGCCATCTCATCCTCTGTTGTCCCCTTTTCCTCCTGCCCCCAATCCAATTCAACTCTAAATGTTGGACAATAAAAAGTAAAATAAATAGGTTAGCTTAAATGGCTCTCTAAACACAAAGGAAAACAAATCTACTTAATATTTGGCTTTTGAACATCCATGGGCCCAGATTCTGGAGATTTAAGAATGATTTAAGGAGTCTATCAACTGATAGATAGATATACAAAATGTAGTATACTCACACAATGTGATGTTATCCAACTATAAAAAGAAATAAAGTTCTGATATATGGCATAACAGAGATGAAACTTGAAGACCTGCTAAGTAAAAGAAGCTATTCACAAAAGACCACATATTGTGTAATTCTATTTATATAAAATGTCCAGAATAAGTCAATTTATAGAGATAGAAAATGGACTAGTGGTAGCCTAAGGCTGGGATGTGGTTAGGGAAATTGAAGGGTGACTGCTAATGATTATAGGGCTTCCTTTTGAGATGAAAATATTCTAAAATTGATTGTTATGGTTATTCCATGACACTGTGAATATACTAAAAGCCATTGGATTGTACACTTTAAATGGTGAATTGTATAGTGTGTGACCTGTGTCTTAAAAAAGATATTACCATAAAGAATGATTTAAAGAAATTCAAGGCTAATTCTAACTAAATTCAGTTTTTGCCTGAACTTTGTCCTTAGAACTTAACTCCCTGCCCTCTGCCTAGTAACACATAATTCCACCATATAAACTCATTGTAAAAGAGTTGAAAATTCTTAAAACACCTTAAAAATTCTCCGCTACATCAACTGTTACAGCATTTTAATATATTGGATCATAAATTACTAAAGCTGATGTGTGTGTGTGCTCAGTCATGTTCAACTCTTTGCCAAACTATGGACTGTAGCCTGCCAGGTTCCTCTGTCCATGGAATTTTCCAGGCAAGAATACTGGAGTGGATTGCCATTTCCTCTTCTAAAGGGTCTTCCAGACACAGAGATCAAACCCGTGTCTCTTGCATCTCTTGCATTGGTAGGTGGATTCTTTACCACTGTGCCACCTTGGAAGCCCTTACTATAGCTGAAAGAAGCCTCAAAATGATCTAAACTAGTTGTTTTCAAAACGTTTTCAAGACAAGGAACTCTTGTTCAATGAAATTCTTACAAAAGCCTGAATGAAAGGCAAATAAAAATGGAGCTGTTCTGGGGAAACAGAAGGGGCAGTCTTAGTACCCTCCTCTTTCAGGAGCCTCTGAGGAAAGGTCCAAGGTGCAAAGTGTAAAAGCAATAAATTTAGACCACCCTTCTTCTCTTTGCAGATAAGGACACCAGGGATTTGGAGTGGGCATGACCCAAGGCCACCCAAGGAAACTTCTGGTTCTAAGTCTCAGCCAGTTTTGCACCCCACACATATGGCTGTTGTCTCTGCCACCTGGCAACAGCTTCACAACTACGTCTTATTTGTGTATGCACAGCTGGCATCAGGTGGCTTTTGCATTTATGTTGAAAACCCAAAAGTTGGTTCATTCAGTTCCACCAAACCACTGGTTGGTTCAGTTAAGGAATATGAAGGAGGGTGTTGAAAAATCTTCCTGACCCTTTGTTTTGACTTGGGCATTGTTTAGACTAAACAATCAGTCGACCACCTGAATGTTTGCTTCTCTGCCATTTAAGACATACTTTCAAAGTATGGGTTCAACTGACAGGGTTGTGGTGAGTATCAAATGAAAGAGTAAGCATAAGAGGGCACTTTATAAATATACAGATTCTGTATTTGTGGCAATGAGATAGGGGGAAATTGGGTCAACATAAAGGCAAGAATTAAATTCTGGCCTTCTGATTACTGGTCCAGATGTTTATCCTGCCACACCACCCATATCAGCAAAGATTTAACCTTGACTGGGGTGGTGTTAGAGGTGAAGAATCCACTTGCAAATACAGGAGACATAAGAGAGGTGGGTTTTATGCCTGGGTCGGGAAGATCTCCTGCAGGAGGGCATGGCAAACTCACTCCAGTATTCTTGCCTGGAGAATCCCATGGACAGAGAAGCCTGTCTGGCTACAGTCCATAGGGTCATAAAGAGTCAGACATGACTGAAGTGACTTAGCACACATAGGGTCAACAAACCATGGTTCCTTTCCAAATTATGGCAGCTGACACAGTAGGAAATTGTAGAGAAGAGGCAGCATATTCATTTTTTTTCTCTTACTCTAACCTCCTGTTTTCAAAAAATAAAGAACTCTGGGTAGACTCTTTTTTCTTTAAACATAGAGACCCCACTGCAGCACTCTACAAACTAGAGCTCAGTAATCTCTTGTATGATTTTTCAACCTTCTTTTCATATGCTTAAAATGTAAGCAATATAGGCTGGTTTATTATCAATGGGTAGATGGATGTGATCAAGAAAAAGAAGATGAAATAATGAAATGTTGATGTAAAGATTAGATTGAGTAGTTTCTTCTCTGTCAGCCATTGTAAATTAAGGGGAAATATGGTTTACAGATGCTCTTCTGTCTTCAAGATGGGTTTTGTGGAAATGTATCTTTCAGAACAACACTGTGCAATAACATTTCCTAGGGTGATGAAAGTGTTCTATATCTGTGCTTTAGTCACTAGCCACATGTGGCTATTGAACACTTGAAATATGGCTAGTGTGACTGAAGAATTACATTTTAAAATTTTACTTAAATTTAATTAATTTACATTTAGAAGGCCACATATGGCTATTGACTACATTGTTGGACAATATAGTTCTAGAACAAAGCACTTGTATATCTAAGTTTAAAAATGCAAATGCTTAACATTTACTTATCCTGTATTGTTAAACAGGAAAGCACTAATAAAAAGCAGGTTATCAAAAAGTGTTTGATCCTCTATTTATGCTATGTTGAAATGTGCTACTTGGAAGAAAAGCTATGAGCAACCTAGGCAGCATATTAAAAAAAGCAGAGACATTACTCTGCCAACAAAGGTCAGTCTAGTCAATGTTATGGTTTTCCCAGTAGTCATGTATGAATGTGAGAGTTGGACTATAAAGAAAACTGAGCACCGAAGAATTGATGCTTTTGAACTGTGGTGTTGGAGAAGACTCTTGAGAGTCCCTTGGACTGCAAGGAGATCCAACCAGAACATCTTAAAGGAAATCATTCCTGAATATTCATTGGAAGGACTGATGCTGAAGCTGAAACTCCAATACTTTGGCCACTTGATGCTAGGAACTGACTCATTGGAAAAGACCCTGATGCTGGGAAAGATTGAAGGCGAGAGGAGAGGGGACGACAGAGGATGAGATGGTTGGATGGCATCACTGACTCGATGGACATGAGTTTGAGCAAGCTCCAGGAGTTGGTGATGGACAGGGAAGCCTGGTGTGCTGCAGTCCATGGGGTCACAAAGAGTCAGATAAGTGAATGAATTGAACTGAAAATGTGTCTGTGCATAGAAATAATAGACTCACAATATTAATAATATGTGTCTCTAGGAATGGAATTATAGTTGTTATTATTTTTGCTTTTCTTTATTTTTTCTTTTCTCTAAAATAGGCAATTTGTTATGAAAATTTTTATGTGTTTGTCTCTACATCTCTAGAGAGGTCATAAACTCCACCTTTACCCCAAAGCACAGTGTTTGCGCAGAGTAAATATGTATGGTATTTAATCAAAACACTGTCATGTAATTGAATTTTTTCCCCATGGACAGAAATGTACACAAACTTGCACAGCAGTAGGAAGACAGAGAGACACAGCAGTCTGAAGAAGTCATATGTAGACATAAAGAAAAGAGGAAGCAGAGAACCCACACCCCTTCAGGGGCTGAGAAGAGGGGGGCCCTGGAGAGCCACCATGACCCCAAGGGCTTGGGTACCCAAGCACAGCCCATGATTTCAAGAAAACCTCTTAACTCAGAGATGAGTCATGGCTCTGGTGGAGCGGGTCCTGAACCTGAGACTGAGCCAATGGGAAGGCCAGGCTTAGCACACCCTCTAATAACAGACACAGACCCAAGTGGAAGCCAAAACAAATGCATTGCATCATCTTGAGTTATTATCCTCTATCAAAGCCTCTATCCCTTAAGGATAAAAAAAAATTGCATGGGGGTAGAGAAAGGGGGAAGAGAGAGGAAGCAAGCAGTAAAAATGTTCTGCTGCAGACAGATCATTCCTTTGGAATTAAAAAGTCAATGACTGTCAATGCTGAAAGGGACCTAGAAGGATCATTGCATCCATCTCCTGCCTCTATTGCTGGAATCCACTTTGCCCTAGGTAGGTACAAAGCTATTTTATGTTTCAGAACCTACAGAGATAGTGATAGGGATGGGAAATGGTTTCTTGGATTTAAGCTAAGTATCCCCAAGTGATAGTTTATGATACATGCTATTGCTTTGCAGGAGACCCATAATTCTATTCTGTGTTTATGTAAGTCCGCCCTCACCCACTTTGCTACACACAGTGAATATCTATTCACTTTAGATATGTATTATTAAGGTGCCACTCCAGATATTTTTTTTCCCTTTTTCAAGTGAAGAAACCACCATAAAGGGAAAAAGGGAGAAATTCAAGCTATTAGTGGCATAAATTATAACATAGGTGACTCTTCAATAATTATGTCTTGATAACGGAGTGAAAAACAGAACCTCTCTTTATTCTTGGATTCTTTACAAATGTATAACCAAAGTCTTTACATGACAACAAAAGAAGATTGGAATGACTCTCCTGTGCTTCAATATTTCTCTTTCTCATAGCTGACCCCAAATTGTAGAACGTACTGAGATATTTCCTCACTACAGGTGGGGAACATTCTCATGGATTTATAGTGTTCTATGTTTGTGACCATTTTCTCCTCTGATTAAACCAAGAAATCTTCATAAGAAGAAAAAATCCACGAAATTTTTATTTCATACCCACCCCCCTCCACCCCCGCCATTTGAAATCTGGTGGATTTAATTTCAAGGTCTAAAATTTCACTAAACCAGAGAAAAGAGACAAAGGTGAAACTGAATCAGGATGAACTGGTCAACTTCTAAAAATAAAGAATGGAATCACTTACACACTCATCCTCTCAGGACTCCACCTGCCACTTTTACAAAATCTCATTGCACTGACCAGGGCAGTATCCTGTTCTGTCTCTGCTGTAATAGCTCCAACTGATCATTCTTAGGAAGCAAAGAGGGTTGAGGTTCTGGGACTGCAGTTAGGCTGGGGAAAGTGCATTTAGATTGGAGAAAGGCACAACTCAGTGCTAAGAAAAGGTGCATAGGGGGAGAGAAGAGGCAACCTGTGCTCTAAGGTGAGGCTAGAGACATGTGAATCAGGCTAGAGTTGATGTTCTATATTGGATTATAGCATCAGGAAAGGAGACTCTGGGATTCTAGTCTGAAGAGTTTTGTAACAGAAGTAACAAACAATCATTGGACGCTTTGGAGGAAAGGAATATTATGGCAAAAACTGTGTTTGAGGAATGATAATGTGTCAGGAGTGTTCAAGTTTAATTTTGCAGGAGAGACTGCAGGCAGAGATTTCAGTAGGAATGTATTGCAAGAATCCTGACCTGAGGCAATGAGAATTGGGAGAGGTGACTGACAATGGGGATAATAATAAAAGTAATAGTATGGCTCACATTTACTGAGTGCTTACTATGTGCTAACTATTGTGCAAAGGGTTTTACTTACATTATCACATTTTGTCACAACACTGTGAAGTAGGTACTATTATTGTTCTTATTTTCAAGTGTGGAAACTGAGGCTTTTAGCTGCTAAGTAAAAGCATATGTACTAGATGCATTTCAGAGATGAATCCAAAGGATTTGGTGAGCAGGCAGTGTTAAGGAAAGAAATAATATTTTAAGAGCCTCAGTCCCTGGGGACGTACCTCTTGGTGTCAGCAACAGGAAAAGAGAACTTTCCAGGAGGAGTAGATTTTCTTAGAGGGGGAAAACCAGGAGTCTTTGCCCCATGTGAACTTCCTATATTCTTTACATTTCCAAACCCTTTAGTTCTAAGTTCCCAAGACACTCTCTCCATAGAATCTCCTTCTCCTCAGAATTTCTGTAGTTTAGTAAACAGACTGGGTTGAGCTGCCTCACAGAGCAAACTGGGGTCCAGGAAGGCTGCAGCAACACCAGCCAATGAAGAGAATCTGTGACAAGGGTCTTTGCTCTTTGCTACGTGGGCACGAGGTCAACAGCGACCTTCTGGTCAACCACGAGACTGGCTGAAGACTCTACTGTTTCCTACCTCTTTGTTCCACCCACACTCTCTCAACCACCCCCACTCCTGCACCTGGGAGGACAAAGCCAATTTCATTTTTCTACAAGTGAACTTTGTCATTTACAGCATTTGGATTTCCTCAGATCTGGAAGAGGGATACATTGCAGAAAAACAAGAGCAGTAAAAATGTCTTTCTGAAGGATGGGACTTCCGATGGGGGGTCTGGGGCAGGCATCTGCCCAAGGCTACTGGGAGGAGGGGCGAGCAGTTCTGACGTCAAAGAACCTCCAGGGTCTTGACACAGAATGAGATCACATCTTTTCCTGAGGGAGCAAAGTCCCTCTTGTCCTGAGGGTCTTGTGTAATTCGGGTCACTAGGAGGTTAACCATAGAGGAAAGTTCTGTCCTAGCATTGAGAATCATCTCCCTGGTAGAATTGCTTTAGAACCCGTGTCTGTGTCACATTGATTTTGTTCATATACGCACACTTTCTTTGGGTAGAACTTAAATGCAATTTTTCTTATCTTTATTCTCTTTCTGCTATACTTCTGTTCAACAACCATCTTCTTCCCCTTCCTCCCTTCACTCTAGCAAGTTTGAAAACTCGGTCACACAACCTCCCTGAGAGAAATGAGGGAAGAAAACCTTTCTATGTTCTCTTTCTATTCATTGTGCTATGTGTTGTGCACAGTCACATCTGACTCTTTGTAACTTGCCAGTCTCCTCTGTCCATGGGATTTTCCAGGCAAGAATACTGGAGTGGGCTGCCATTTCCTCCTCCAGGGGAACTTCCTGACCCAGGGATCAAGCCTGTGTCTACCCGTGTCTCTTGCATTGCAAGAGGATTTTTTTTTTAACCTCTGAGCCACCAAGGAAGCCCTTTCTTCCCTCTAAACTCATCATACTAAAGTCAACCAGCCCATAATTAAGTTAAATAGCCATTTAAGGGAGGCACAAGACATTGCTTAATGGTCTGAAGTGTAGGGTTCAAGCTCACTGAATGAAATCCCAAAACAGCTTTAATTATGGTGTCTTTACCAGACCTTACAGAGGCTCAGCAAAACCCCCACATCATCTTCAGGTCTCCAGGTAGGATTTTTGAAAATCTCTCTGCTACTGGGGGATCTTGGAGAGTCAAATCTACAGCTTTTCAGACTTCCAGAGCTCCTCTTTACTTTCCATGTCAGAGGACAGGATTCCTGTCCCTCTTAGATAAAAAGTATCTTTCTGCCATTAGCATATGTGTAGAGCAAGTGATATCTGACCACTTTGACCCTAACATAAATTTTTTTTAATAGAATATGGCCAGAAACCAGTTCAGTTAATCAATCAACAACATAGCATTCTCCCTGCCTAGAATGAAGTCTCCAGAATGTCAAGGATTTAGATATGGTGTTCCTCATCTCCCCTTCCCTAAGACCCAGAGCAATGTGTGCACATTCTAAATGGTTTAAAGTCATTTAACTATCCCTTTCATTAGAGCCTCTTGGCATATCAATCTGGAAAAACTCGACACCCATCCTGAAGGGTGATGCACAAAATAAAATAATCCTTTCTCCTTTTGTTGGTTTGATGGGCAAGTTTTGATGTACAAACTCTTCCTCAAGATTCACTGGTCTTCTGACCAAAGTCTTTGGTGAACAAAGGAGTTTCTTCGTTAGACTTTCCTGCACAATGGTTTGATTGTTGAAAGACACAGTGGTGACGTACTTAGGATCAAGGGCACTGCCTTCATTTCTTAGGGCTGCTATGACAAAGTAATACAGACTGGGTAGCTTAAAACAACAGAAGTTTATTCTCTCATAGTTCTGGAGACCAGAAATCTAAAACTAAGGTGTCAGCAGGGCCATGCTCCCTCTGACTGTGTAAAATCTTCTCTTCCCCTTCTGGTGGTGGCCATTGATCATTGGCATTCCTTGGATTACAGCTGCACCTGTTGTCACGTGGCATCCTTCCTGTGTCTATGTCTTCTGAAAGGAAACAAGTCATATTAGATCAGAGCCCATGATAAGGATTTCATCTGAACTTGGTTTTACCTGCAAATTCCCACTTCCAAATAATGTNGCATCCTTCCTGTGTCTATGTCTTCTGAAAGGAAACAAGTCATATTAGATCAGAGCCCATGATAAGGATTTCATCTGAACTTGGTTTTACCTGCAAATTCCCACTTCCAAATAATGTCTCATTCACAGGTACCAGGGTTTGGGACTTGAACATGTTTTTTGGAGGGACACAATTCAATCCATATACCAGGCACTCTGTTTCTCTTTTGTCACATGCAGATTCATTTGAAAGCAAACACATAGCATGAATTATCAAGCCTTGTTGCTGCAGAGATGATGCTGAGAGGTAGGCTTGACCAGGAGTCGAGAGTGGTTTCTGACTGAGATGATTAGCCATCTGGCATGAGTGGGCCACATATTACTCCCACTTGGGAACAAAGAAGCAAACTGAGACTGAGATTTTATCTAGCTGGCCAGACTCACAAAGAAGTTTCAAGGATGGAATGAAACACACCTGCAAAAATAAATTGTTAAAGCTGGGAAGCTGTACGAATGTGAGGGAGATCATCCTTCTCCAGGTTGCTTTGGCTTTGGGGTGAGATGAGGATAACTATTCAAGAGGATGGAACTGGGAATGTTGGGATTTTCTCAGTGACAGGTTGCTTTACCCTTTTGCAGTTTCTTCCAGAAGCCAGAGCTCTTCCATGAAATCCCAGACATGTTTTTCTAAAACCCTTGTTTTCTTAATCATTTCTGGCTGAATTTCTAAGACTATTCTACCTACAAGCCTTATATATATGGACATGGAACTTAGAAGGGCTTATAATCCCATCTCTAAGAGATCCAGCTAAGTCAGAATGAGGTTGTATTTTAGGTCCAACAAAGACTCAAGCCCAATCTTAGAACTTTAGGACAGTTCAGAGTTCAGTGACATGGAATAGAGATGAATCCTTCTTGCCCACCCTCAACTGCCATCTCTTATCACACTTGCCACACTACAGTTAGAGTGATTTTCTTAAATGCGAATCTGATTGTGTAACTTCTACTCAAAGTCATCATGGATCCCTGTAACTTACTAGGTAAAACACACATCCTTGTCATGATTTATAGGTCCTCCACTGCCTGGCCTCTCTCTGCCCTTGAGCCACATCTCTCCCCC
>SJYW01038825.1:4915-17623 GCA_006410735.1 Raphicerus campestris
AGATCTTCCTGACCCAGGGATCAAACCTGGGTCTCCCATATTGCAGGCAGATTCTTTACCATCTGAGCCACCAGGGAAGCCTGCCTCTATGAAAGGGGCCAATTCAAATAAGAAGAAAAAACTTGGCAACGTGGCCAAGGCAGCTCTCAACACGACCTCCTCTGACCAGACTGGAACTCTGAGTTGTGTGATTTTTGCTCTTGGACAAAATACCAAGAGGCTGAAGATGCCAAAAGCACAGTAGGGACATGTTAGTTCTGAGCTGTTCTGAAGGAATTCAGGTTTGGCAACAAACACCACTTCCCTTCACCAGTCAATTGAGATTGATGGGCAAGGTATGTGCACATCCCAGTGTCAGCAAAGGGCCTCCACCAGAGGCTAAGACCCCAGTGCCCCAGAGAGCTCCTAGCAGTTACATGCCAGGGCCGGTGACCACCCAAGGTCTTAACAGCCAGGGCTCTTTATCACATCACATACATTGCCAAACACCAGAAGCATGTCATACAGGAAGGAGGTTTATTGACCACTGAATACAGGAACCCAATTAAATCTGAGGAGATTCTGAAGCACTGGAGTAGAACCAAAATCCCAGAAGAGACATTGGGAAAAAACAATAGCTTTAGTGAAAGACGATTACAACATGGAAACAACAGGAAAAGGTACAGCTTAAGGAACAAACAGGAAACCAGTGCTCAGAAGTTATCTGTTATCCTATGATTCAGTGAAAATGCCTCCAGTGGGTTTGGTCTTTTGGGAAGGAAGACTAAGCTGGTGAGGGCAATCCTAGCCCTGGTACAAGCAGCCTGGATCTTCTGCACTGGGACACAGACCTTCAGAACTGGCCCTTAGTGCTGGGTGCAGGCAGGCAGGACACCTCTGCACCTGGAGGCAGGCGTAGAGCAGGGATTGCAGGGGAGCCTGCAGGGAGAGAGAGAGAATGAGTTAGACCTGGGAGTTGAGAAGTATCTCAGTGATGGACAGAAAGGTAAGACCAAAAGTCTTAAGGACAGGTCCACCAGCAACAAATTACACAGCCCAGTGGAATCTACAAGAGCAGTCCCACTTTCACTCTCACTGTATCTCTTCACATCCAGGAGTCCCTTGGTCAATGTGGCTTAGGGACCCTGCTATCATTTCTGTAACATTCTATCAGCAGTCTGCACACACAGGAGAGGTGAATGTTTCACTGAGAGCAGGCACAGGGAAGCTTGTTCTTTACAACGAGATCTTCCACAAGCACTTCAGTGCTCTGTGGAATGGCGTGGCCAGGAATTGCCTAGATCAGCGATCCTCAACATTTTTGACACCAGGGACTCATTTTGTGGAAGACAATTTTCCCAAGGACTGGGAGTCGCGAAGAGGGGATGGCTTGGGCGATAATGGGAGCGATGGGAAGCAGCAGATAAAGCTTCATTCATCTGCTGCTCACCTCCCGCTCTATGGCCTGGTTCCTTATGGACCAAGAACTGGGATGGCCTGGGGCTTGGGGACCCCTGGCCTAGATCATACATACTTGCAGTCTTCACTCTCCAGAAGGTTCTGGTACGTGTTGATCTCACACTCCAGCCGGGCCTTGACATCCAGCAGCACCTGGTACTCCTGGTTCTGCCGCTCCAGATCAGCCCGGATCTCAGACAGCTGCTCCTCCACGTTGCTGATGAGGCTCTGCATCTGGGCCAGCTCAGTGCCAAAGCGGGCCTCAGATTCACACAGCGAGTTCTGCAGACAGTCCTTCTATAGTGGGAAATAACGGAGTGAGAGACCTAGCTGCCCCAAAATCATGCAGTGAAAATCCTGGCCATGCTCAGCCACAGATTCTAAGAAGTCATAGGACACTCTTTAACTCTGGGTAAACCACTGTCAATATGGCCAAGACTTTTCACCAAAAAAAAAAAAAACCACCTAACTTGAATGATGTCATGTTTACCCATGCATCCCCCATGCCTGACATAGACATTCAGTAAAATCATGTAGAATGAGTGCCTAAACCATCACACCTGATTCTGAAGGAAGTAACTTTTAATGGAAACCATTCTCTGGGTCAAACCTTGACAACAAGGCATCAAGTTTCAGAGGACTCAGATCCTGAGCTCTGACTTAACTGCTAATGAAACTGATTAGTGAGACATCTAAGAGATGCTGCTGTGAACCCAGGGCCTGTGGCCCTCGCAGCGTGGTGAAGGTGAGGAGGACCATACCAGGCTGTGCTGGGCTTGGCGCTCCACCTCCAGGGCGTTCACTGTGCGTCGAAGCTCCAGGATCTCCGACTGGCAGCACTGCAGCTCCTCTGAGCAGGACATGGCCTGTAGGCTGATGCCTTCAGACTGTGGAATGAACACACAGAGAAGTGAGCGCCCCCCTCCCTGGCCAGATGCAGCCGGGCCTCTCCCTGCTCTGCAGCACCGCCCTCACCTGAGTTTGGAACCACTGCTCCACGTCCCGGAGGTTAGTCTCCACCATGGCCTCGTACTGACCCCTCATCTCCTCCAGCACCCTGCCCAGGTCCACGGTGGGCACCACATCCAGCTCAATCTTGAGCTTATCTCCCAGCTGACACTTCAGAGTGTTCACTTCCTACAGAGACAGAGAGACCAAGACCTGCAGTAAGAAAAGGGCATTTCACAGAGCAGAGAGCACCTGAGTCCCCTCCCCTACAAGCAGCATGAGATGGTCTTGCCCTGGGTCCAGTGGGAAGGACCCACCTGGAGACATGCCTAATCTCACAAGGCACAACTTTAGAGAAGAAACCCCACTCTGCCACATCCCTTTGGGCCAGTCTGACTCTCAGGCCCAGACCAGTCCTTTATCCTGCTGCCACCTGAGCCCAGACTCTAACCCTGGAGACCCTTGGTGGGAGGCACTCCCTTCTCTGCCCAGCACCCTCCCCTCCCCATGGAGTCTGCAGCTGTAGGACCAGACCTGCTCGTGGTTGCTCTTGAGGCAGAGCTGCTCCTCCTTCAGGGATTCCTGCTGGGCCTCCAGGTCAGCCTTGGCCAGGCTCACGTCGTCCAGGATCTTGTGTAGCCCGCACAGGTCCGCCTCCACCACCATGCGCAGGGAGCGCTCACTCTCGTGCCTTCCATCACAGAAGGCGCAAGTCAACTGAGATGCCAAGGACAGCCCCTCTCAGCTGGCCCTGCCCCCACCCTCTTCACCACCTTGGACCCTCGTTTGCTCATTGGGCTCAGCACTGGCCTTGGAGATGAGTTAGACACAGTGCCCACTCTCAAATAGTTCACTGTCTAGTAAGACATTCACAGCACTTAATCATTTTCACCATTATGAAATGAGACAACTTCGGTTCAGAAAGATGAGCTGACCTACCCAAGATCGTGTATCTTAGGACCCAACACAGGGTTCATGCCATTGTATGAGCTATTAGTTAACTAGGATAAGCAATAGCCAACCGCCTGGTCATTGATTTGCTCCTTCATCACTTATGTTGGGATATTTTTCCATCTCTCATCTTTCATCTTTGTTTAGTGGAAACACCTGGCACCTGAGAGCTCCATAGATTGCTCCATAGGTAAATCTGGACCCTGACTTATCTCTAAGAGGCTCCCTTAACTTATATGTGAAATTCAGTGGCTGTCAATGGCTCAGTTTATTCTAGAAATCACTTTATTTTGCTCCTGGTTAATGAAGTTGGACTGCCTTATCACAACCATTTTAGGAACCATAAATGAAGACAGACTAATACCAAACTATAGATACTCAGTTTGATCTACCTTCTATTAGTTTGGTTTGTAACAGTAAGAGAAGCCCAGCAAAAAAATTTAATAAGGAAGAAAAAAGACAGTAATTCACTCATCCAGCAAGTATTCAGACATTGGGACTCACAGTGGAGGAAGGAGTCTCTCTGAGCCCTCCTTCAACCTTACTTGTTAGTCACTCAGTTGGGTCTGACTCTTTGCGACCTCATGGACTATAGCCCGCCAGGCTCCTCTGTCCATGGGATTCTCCAGGCAAGAATACTGCAGCAGGTTACCATTTCCTTCTTTGGGAGATCTTCCCCACCCAGGGATTGAACCCAGGTCTCCTGCATTGCAGGCAAATTCTTTACCACTGAGCCAACAGGGAAGCCCCAGCCTTACTTACTTGATTCTAAAGTCATCAGCAGCCAGCTTGGCATTGTCCATTTGGATGATCAGCCTGGCGTTCTCAGCCTTGCTGCACAGGATCTGAGCAAATCCAGGAAGACAGTTCACATACAAAGCATCACACTCCAGGTTCCTGCTCTACATGTGATGTCTATGTTCATGCTCAGGAGACTCCAAGAACCCAAAGCTCCTTGAAGTCTTGGTGGGTGTTTGCCTTCTATGCCCTTCTACCTCCCTCGGGCCCAGCACACCCCACCCAGGCTGCTCCACACCTCACCTTCTGCTGCAGCTCCTCGATGATGCGGAAGTGGCTCTGATAGTCCGGACACACGGTGGACTCGGGGCATTTGCTCAGCTCTCGGATCTGGCTCTCCAGCTCCGCGTTGTCCCGCTCCAGCCCGCGCACCTTCTCCAGGTAGCTGGCCAGCCGGTCATTCAAGAACTGCATGGTCTCCTTCTCGTGGCTGTTGAAGAAGCCTTCACTGAAGGTCCCGCAGATTCCGATGTTGCCAGGAATGTCGCAGGTGCCTGGCAAGGGACAGGCAGTGTTGCAGCTGTGGGGCAGACAGAGGCTGGGTCGACCCAGAGGGGTTGTGCCAACTCTGACTCGGTTGGCATGTGCCAGGGTGGCTGAGAGGCCCAGAAGGGCAGCATTGATCTCTGCCCCAAGCTGGTCTCCAGTGTCAATGGAGGAGACGCAGATGTTTCTTGCTCCAGGAGTGTTGGCACCGCCCAGAGAGTGGCATGAGCTGATGCAGGAGGAAGTCATGGTGGGCTGAGGATACACAGGAGGTTCAGAGCCGCTGAGAAGGCTGAGCCACTGCATCTGACAACCCTCTTCCCTCCCGGCCCTTTTATACCCCATCCCAAGTGGGTGTGGGCTCCATGCTTTGACCTCCCTGCCTTGATTCTCTACCTACTGTTGTACCATCATCCTGTTACTCAGCTGTTGAGTTTATCATTAAGAGTTCCTCACCTCATTAGAGAAATGTTGATGAATCTGAGGTGCCTCCTGGCTCTTTGATATCAGATGAGCTGTTGGTGGGCTGTCAGAAGCTTTTCATTATTTTTAAAAGAACAAAAGTCCTTTCAGTCATCAGATGGTTGGCCTCCTTAGTGGTGTGACTATTCCTGTAGGTCATCAGAGCAGCAAGAGAGACAAATTTCTGTGACTACAGTGGCATTGACCTGGGCGAAGACTCAACCAGCCATCCCTATCCAGGGAAGAAATTGGTTTTTGGCAGATGTCATGGGCTTATTGGTTATCGAGAAGTTTTCTATTTTTTCTTTCTTCAGCTGTTCGCCCTTTTGCTCCTCTCTAAGAGGCAATAAGACATCTCTGATAAGTCCTTTCATTCAACACACATCTCCTGACACATCCTATGTGCCAGGCTCATACCTGACACACAGTTGGTTAAGCACAATATCATTTCTGTCCATCAAGAAGCACTATAACTTGGGTAGCCATGGGTGTTTTCAATAGTGTCTGAGAAACTCATTAGTATAAGGGTGACTCTGAAAACCTGATCTAGACCAAGAAAAGTGAGCATAAAAAAAATAACAAAAGTTATTGATAATAATAATAATCTTTTTGAATCTCATATAAGAAATTCAAATAATCTTTTTAAATCACATATAAGAACTTGACCATGAAATGCAAGAGTCAAAATCACTGATGTCTTTCTTCCAGTCTTACGTGCTTCATTCTAAAGTGTGTTATGAAGCACTTATCATGTGTCTTAGGGGATTTATCAATCATATTGTCTGTATCCTTCCTACATTATGTGAGGTGGATATTCTTATCTTAATTTTACAAAAATAAATAAATAAGGCTTTGGGGACCAGAGATGTGAAGTTATTTTTCTTTGATCAGGCCAATTATAAAGTGTCAAAGCTCTCCTCCGTATGTTTCTTTCCACTTCAGAGCCTGTTCTTATTCTCCTTGATCCCCCACCCTCCCCCCAGGAGAACAACTGGGTCATTGCTAGATGAAGAAGGATTAAAAGGCTCAGAAACTGAGCAAGAAGTTGAAATTAAAAGAGAAAACAAGAATCTGATATTCTATATTGTTCTCTTTTGGTCTATATTGTTTCTCCCAGAAAATAAAAATGCTGGGGTACCAAAGCAGTAGGGGTTCTCTGAGGACTATGCAGGAAAATGCCCAGGGGAAAAGTTCCATCTCCAAAATAGTCATACATATCAAACACGCCACTAGCTCTTAGTACCAGGGAACCAAAACAGCTGATGGATAAGGTCTCAAATTTTCTAAAAATTTTGGCAGACTATAGGCCCCTAGTACTGAAAAGATCTAACATGCGCCCCCAAGGTGGTTGTAACTAGATCTTTGAGAAAATGAGTATTAGGCAGGGCTCTGAGCATTAAACAAGAGCTGAACAGACATCTCTATAGGGACTAGATATATAGAGTAGAGACTAGATATATAGAGACATCTCATTGATTCAATGGACGCGAGTCTGAGTGAACTCTGGGAGTTGGTGATGGACAGGGAGGCCTAGCATGCTGCTATTCATGGGGTCACAGAGTCAGACACGACTGAGCAACTGAACTGAACTGAACTGATAGGGACTAAATAACCATATATATATACATATATACATATATATATGAATATATATATGTATATATATATAAATATATATCTGCTTTCCAGATGTATGTGTGCATGCTAACTCACTTCAGGTGTGTCCAACTCTTTGCAACTCCATGGGCTGTAGTCTGCCAGGCTCCTCTGCCCATGGGATTCTCCAGGCAAGAATGGGTTGCCATGACCTCCTCCAGGAGATCTTCCCATCCCAGATATAGAATCAACATCTCTTTCATCTCTTAGGTCTCCTGCATTGGCAGGCAGGTTCTTTACCACTGAGGCGCCTGGCTCAGTGGTAAAGAACCCACCTCCAATTCAGGAAAATGAGGATTTGATCCCTGGGCCAGGAAGATCCCCTGAAGTAGGAAATGGCAACCCACTCCAGTGTTCTTGCCTGGAAAATTCCATGGACAGAGGAACCTGGCAGGTTGTAGTCCACGGGGTCACAAAAGAGTCAGACATGACTTATTGACTAAACAACAACAATATAGCGAATTTAAATCTATCTCCTGTAAGATTTTTATTAATTAGACTCACAATGTCAGGTATTCACATGGCAGAGCTTCAGACTATTCTGAAATGTGTCTCAGTAGCTGAGAAAGAATTCACTTCTAAAAGTTCTTAATATCTTTAAAAGCAATTTACTAACTAAAGTGACTTGGAAGGAAATTCAGGAAAAAATAAATGAGAATGAAACCTCTTTACTACCTTGAGTTCTATCAAGAAGAAATACAGAATTCAAGAATTCCATCTACATTCCCCCGAAAGGTCAGCTCTGGCCTAAGAGTCACTCAGAGTTCATCAATGAATAGCCCTTTTCAGACACCATAATTAGGTGGCATCACCAGGCCAGGCCATCCCATCCTTCAGAGGTCTCTGGATGCAATCTGCATAGGTCACATCTTCAAACATTCCTTTGTTACTCTCCTCCACTTCATCACATAGCTACTCGCTTCCCTATAAACCAGAGAACTAGACTTTTAAAGTCATTTCATTTGACTTGCTAAATAGAAGGTATATCTTGACCTTATGCTCTGACAGGATTCATCCCATTGGCTAAAATGCATAATATCTTTCATCTCAAAGCACACTTATTACTGCATTACATCACTCCTGAAGATTTGTATGTCTGGTTGATGCTCCTCCCTGCTAGAGTTTGATCATGGTCTTGACATGGGTTTCTACTGGATACACTATCTTGTATAATGACACTGATGTTTCCTTGTAAATTTGCTTGGTTCCACTGATTTGCATTTTTCTCAAAGGAAGAGAACATGGGTGAGGATCCTAGCTCTCGTACCTTAGACTGCCTTCCTTCCCAGTTCTTTAGAAAGAGTCTTTGTCGCCCTTGGTGATCAAATATGAACCAGGTTCAGTGACAAGAAGTGGTGAACACAGAGCACAAAAGAGGAGATTATGGCCCTGCTTCTTTCACCCATGTGCACAAAGTTCTCTGCACTGATTCTAACTTTACAAATCCTGATATCCAAAGGCAGGAAGTCTACTGCAGAGAGAAGTGAGGAGCTGTGTCTTTGGGGTGCTATCTTCAAATACAGTGCTGATACATGTGGATGTATCTCAACCAGTGGGAGAGAAAAATGTGGAGTTGCCAGCTAGAACCTGGAAAAGTGCCTCACCCACAAACCTACCTTTTCTATGCCTGCCCTTTGCTGCAGGAAGATGCAGGAGGGCATCCAGGGGGTTGTTCCCTGAATGGGGACATCACTATCATACATTGTGATGGATGTAAAATCAAAGACAGCTGTTATATGGAGAGCTTTGCATGCCATGTTGCCTAGGTATTAGGAAATGGTGCCAAAGGTAATCATAGGTCAAGAAAGCCATGAAGACTCAAGAGAAGAGGCTGAGCATATCAGTTAATTATTCTAGGTATATGACACTTGAGACTTCAATGATGGGAAAGGCACTTTTTTTCCAATTAGATAAAACTTTACCATCTGATGCCTTAGGTCCAAGCCCCATAATCCACAAAGTTTAGTCATTTATCAATGTTGTTTTTCCACCTACCATGAAATAGCCTAGACACTAGGAGTGTATCTACAAAAGACATGGTCCCTTAGTTGAGGGGGAGACATTAGTAGCAAGTCTCCACCCTGGATTCATGGGGGTGGTGCCACACTTACTCTCAAGTCTTTAGACATGTCTTTCTTCCCATTATTCTGTTGGTGGGCCAAGAGCAGATCAAAATTGAACCTAGCTTTCTTTGCAACTGTCTAGATAAAATATGCCTGGTTTTTCTTTACTTGTCCACTCATAATATTTCTGGCTCCTGATGTATGGGTTTTCCACATGTTAGGCAGTTCTCTGCAACACCAACTAGATGTCCTTATAATTCAATTCGATTCTGATACTATCTACCTGGAGTTAAGTGTCAGACCCTGAAAATTAAGGGCTCAATCCCACAAAACTCTCATTCCAGACACTAATTCCAAGTCCCAGATTATTACCTGTGCTTCTGACCAAACAACTAGAAATCAGAGTTTCCACAGCCTCCTCTTTGTGTTTAATAAATTGCTCACATGACTCACAGAGCGCAGGGAAACATTTCCCTTTACTAGTTTATTATAAAGGATATGATAAAGGATACAGATGAAAAGGTACAGAAGGCAAGGTAGGTAGGAAGGGGTACAAAGCCTCCATCCCTCTCCAGATCACGACTCTCCTATCACATCTGCATGTTCACCAACCTGAAAGTTCTCTAAACTTCACACTTTTGGGATTTTCACGGAGGGTTCATCATGTAGGCATGATCAATTATTAACCATCTCCAGTCAGTCCCTCTCCCTTTCCCAGAGCATGGGGATAAAGTGGAAAGTTCCAAGCTTCTAATCATGGGTTGGTCCTGCTGGTGACTAGCCACCATCCTAAGTTTTGCAGGAACCCAACAAGAGTCACATAATTATAACAAAGAACACTCCTATCACCCAGGAAATTCCAAGAGATTTAGGAGCTCTGTGTCAGTAACTGGAGTCAAAGATCAAATAGTAGAACAAAAGATGCTCCCAATGTTCTTATCACATGGAAAATCACAAGAGCTTTAGGAGCTCTCTGCCAGAAAACAGAGACAGAGATCAACATATATATTTCCTGTTACTTCACAGCAACAGAAATAGAAAATACCAAAACCCCCATTTCTGAGCTGCCTGACCTCAACCACATTACCAACTTTTAAAAGCATCCGTTTTGTCCTATGTTGTTGTTCAGTCGCTAAGCTGTGTCTGACTCTGCAACCCCATGGACTGAAGCACGCCAGGCTTCCCTGTCCTTCATTATCTCCAGGAATTTGCTCAAACTCATGTCCATTGAATCGGTGATGCCATCCAACCACCTCATCCTCTGTCATCTGCTTCTCCTCCTGCCCTCAATCTTTCCCAGCATCAGGTTCTTTTCCAGTGAGTTAGCTCTTCACATCAGGTGGCCAAAGTATTGAAGTGTTAACTTCAGCATCAGTCCTTCCAATGAATATTCAGGGTTGATTTCCTTTAGGATTGACTGGTTTTATCTTCTTGCTGTCCAAGGGACTCTCAAGAGTCTTCTCCAGCACCACATTTCGAAAGCATCTATTCTTCGGCACTGAGCCTTCTTTGTGGTTCAACTCTCACATCCATACATAACTAGTGGAAAAATCATAGCTTTGGCTATATAGACTTTTGTAGGCAAAGTAGTGTCTCTGGTTTTTAATATGCTGTCTAGGTTTGTCATAGCTTTTCTCCCAAGGAGCAAGCATCTTTTATTTTTGTAGCTGCAATCACTGTCTGAAGTGATTTTGGAGCCCCCAAAAAATAAAAATATGTCACTGTTTCCACTTTTTCCCCATCTATTTGCCATGAAGTGATTGATGGGACCAGATGCCATGATCTTAGTTTTTCAAATGTTGCATTTTAAGCTAGCTTTTCCACTTTTGTCCTATGAACATTTATAGTAATATTTACACACAGGGCTACTGGTAGGAATAAAGGACACACCAAGTGGCAGACCTCTAGCATAATACCTAGTACACAGTAAGCAGTTAATAACGTCAGTTCCCTTCCTCTTCAGGATCTCCAACCATCACCATCACCCCCTTTAAAAAGTTTCATGTTTTCAGAAAAATAAAAATAAGGATGGCTTAATATGTGAATGAATGTTCACTGATGATTAAGAAATAGAAACTAAAATAGTAAAGAGATACTACTTTCTCCTTATAGGATTAATTTAATTGAATAGTGCACAATGTTGGTGAGAGTATGGGGAAACAGGTCTTATGGAATCATGGAGACGAGGTGCAATCAATGCTCTAGGGAGGGAGGAAATGCAGAATTGTGTTTCAGCTGGACTAAAAATAGATTTTTGACATAGATCAAAGATTCCAATGGTGGGAAATAGAAAGGTACTGGAAATGGCTTTATTTTGCTTATTATAGATCCATTATTTCTAGATATCCTGAGTCTGAAACACCTAGGGGCAATGACCATCACAAATGAATGAGCTCGTGGGCTCAACCACACTCCCTGGGAAGCCTTCCTGAGCCTCCCAGGCAGGTCACGCAGCCCCTGCTGGCACACTCCTTCCATCCCTGAAAATTACGGGTGTGTCTCCCCCGCTACTGAGTGGGGAACTCCTTGAGGTCAGGGAGTCTATCTTGTTGCTTCTCTTCCTTCATTTCTGTATCCCCAGAACCCAGCACAGTGCCTGGTTATAGTCTATAGAGAGACTAAGTACTCCATCGATGTGCATTTAAGTGAGTAGAGAATGAGAAACATCCTGTGACCACTCAAAGGTAGTTGTATGTTGAACCCGTGAAGTCAAATCAGAGATTCTTAAACAATGTGGAAAACCATATACACCAACCAGGGGTACACCAGTAAATTAGCTTTCCAGGAGGGGTAGGAAGCCTCTATTTGTAACATATGCCAATTTCTGTACTGTAAATACTTCCATAATAGCCAACATCAGGTACCCATATAATATCCCTGAATGTGGAGCTGGGAAGAATCCACAGGAGTCAACTCCATGTACCACTCAGTGCCACTTGCCCAACCCAAATTGATGACAATATATTTCTTACATATTCGTTTATTGTATAAACCTACATAGAAGTCAAAGGTAGATCACATTGAATGCACATTCAACAGACCTGCCCTTAGAAAAACAGAAGGCAGTGTAGCCATGGGGCCGGCTACGACTGCTTCATTATCTTACCACCTACTGACCTACTGACGTGCCATGCTTCCCTTAGAGTCCAAGGTCCCAGGCGGGCCTGGAAAGGGTAGAATCCACTGGTTGGTTTGCGTGTCTCAAGGAACAGCCTTGCTCTGATAGTGCCATGTGCTCTACTCAAGGGCCGTCTCCTGCATTTCTCAGATTCTGACACTGACCCATGAAATGTACTAACCCAAGTGAGNATCCACTGGTTGGTTTGCGTGTCTCAAGGAACAGCCTTGCTCTGATAGTGCCATGTGCTCTACCCAAGGGCCGTCTCCTGCATTTCTCAGATTCTGACACTGACCCATGAAATGTACTAACCCAAGTGAGCCGTTTACAAGGGTCAGCCAGGGATGCACCAGCACAGAGAGGCGCTTTTTGGTAAGAAAAGCTCCAGAGTTATGCTGGTTTCCACACTGTGCTAAAAAAAAAAAAAAAAAAAAAAAAAACAGGGTCTGGACATTTTCTAACCTAGCTTTGTCAGCCTCCAGGGCAGTGGTTCTCAAAGTCTGGTTCTCTGGCCAACGGCATTAGGATCAGCCAGGAACTTGTCAGGATACACATTTTCAGATCCAACTCCAGATACACAGAATTCAAAAACTCTGGGGTTGGAGCCAAGCAATTTGTGTTTCAAAAGCCCTCCAGGAGATTCTGAAGGATGCTCAAGTCTGGTAACCACTGCTCTAAGAAGGGGCAACTGTCCTGAATGTGGCAGTTAGAAACATCTGGAGTAAGTTCTCCCCCTAAAATCCCACCAAAAACAACTTCTAACCTTAACTGCGCAGTAGGATCTTCTAG
>SJYW01038832.1:0-13630 GCA_006410735.1 Raphicerus campestris
GTGTTAATTCTAGAAGGTCTTGTAGGTCTTCGTAGAACTGTTCAACTTCAGCTTCTTCAGCATTACTGGTGGGGGCATACACTTGGATTACCATAATATTGAATGGTTTGCCTTGGAAACGAACAGAGATCATTCTGTCGTTTTTGAGACTGCATCCAAGTAGTGCATTTAAGACTCTTTTGTTGACTATGATGGCTACTCCATTTCTTCTAAGGGATTCTTGACCACAGTAGTAAATTTAATCTAGAAATTAAATTAGACAAATTGTCAAGTAAATCAAGTTGTATTTTTTAAAAGGCAATACTCAAAATTGGAGAAGACTCTTGAGAGTCCCTTGGACTGCAAGGAGATCCAACCAGTCCATTCTGAAGGAGGTCAGCACTGGGATTTCTTTGGAAGGAATGATGCTAAAGCTGAAACTTCAGCACTTTGGCCACCTCATGCAAAGAGTTGACTCATTGGAAAAGACTCTGACGCTGGGAGGGGTTGGGGGCAGGAGGAGAAAGGGATGACCAAGGATGAGATGGCTGGATGGCATCACGGACTTGATGGACGTGAGTCTGAGTGAACTCCAAGAGATGGTGATGGACAGGGAGGCCTGGCGTGCTGCGATTCATGGGGTCGCAAAGAGTCGGACATGAATGAGCGACTGAACTGAACTGAATACTCAAAAGTGATCGCCTCTAATTGCTACATGCCTATTGTTATTTATCCTGAAGGTTTTTTATTTAGGTTGGATCTGTATGCTAGGTAGTCACCTACAGTGCATTTCATTCCAGCTCCTCATTCAGTGACATCACATTGGTAAACTGAAGTAGAAGTACTTATTCCACAGCAGTTGTCAAGCAGTGTAACTTAGGACTAGATTTGTTTTATTGATTATCTCCTTTTAAACCTTCAAAGTGTGTCATATCTATAGCCACTGCATTGTCAATAGCATAAAAACTTGAGGAAGTAGTCTTCCATTATTTGAAAACTATTTTTCCATTCATCAGAGAAATAGCTCATATCATTGACAAATGAGTGAACTTCTTACAGATGGCTTTATTTCATTTTTGTCTTATTAATGTGAAAGAAAATACCGACCAACATCATGTTAAAAATACATGGTCATCAGTTGCAGTCACAAAGTGACTGTGGATGTAGAAGTTCTACAAATATCAACAAAAGCATTATGTTACCATCAATTGCTTATATGGAATTTACAGTAAAGACTACTGCATATTTTATTATTTTTACATTCTGTGTTACACGTTTTGTCAGTAAAGTTTAATATAAACATATATACACATACACTTTTCCCCAAAATTCTAGTTGTTAAACATTTATCAGTACACCATTCCTTCAGTTCAGTCGCTCAGTCGTATCCGACTCTTTGTGACCCCATGAATCTCAGCACGCCAGGCCTCCCTGTCCATCACCATCTCCTGGAGTTCACTCAGACTCATGTCCATCGAGTCTGTGATGCCATCCAGCCATCTCATCCTCTGCTGTCCCCTTCTCCTCCTGCCCCCAATCCCTCCCAGCATCAGGGTCTTTTCCAATGAGTCAACTCTTCGCATGAGGTGGCCAGAATACTGGAGTTTGAGCTTTAGCATCATTCCTTCCAAAGAAATCCCAGGGTTGATCTCCTTCAGCATGGACTGATTGGATCTCCGTGCAGTCCAACGGACTCGCAGGAGTCTTTTCCAACATCACAGTTCAAAAGTATCAATTCTTCAGCGCTCAGCTTTCTTCATAGTCCAACTCTCATATCCATACATGACCAGTGGACAAACCATAGCCTTGACTAGACGGACCTTTTTTGGCAAAGTAATGTCTCTGCTTTTCAACATGCTATCTAGGTTGGTCATAACTTTACTTCCAAGGAGTAAGCGTCTTTTAATTTCATGGCTGCAGTCACCATCTGCAGTGATTTTGGAGCCCAACAATATGAAGTCCATAAAAATACATAATTATCTTTAGTGATCATATTAATAACAGCTAATATGTATTCAACACAAGTGACAGACTATAATTTCTGAGACTGAATTCTCAGAAATGCTTTTATTGTTAGAGACAGGGGGACATGAAGAAGTATATTTAGGCTCCTCTAGCTTTACTGGGGAGAAGGCAGTGGCACCATACTCCAGCACTCTTGCCTGGAAAATCCTATGGACAGAGGAGCCTGCTAGGCTGCAGTCCATGGGGCCGCTGGGAGTCGGACACAACTGAGCGACTTCATTTTCACTTTTCACTTTCATGCACCAGAGAAGGAAATGGCANAGCACTCTTGCCTGGAAAATCCTATGGACGGAGGAGCCTGCTAGGCTGCAGTCCACGGGGTCGCTGGGAGTCGGACACGACTGAGCGACTTCATTTTTACTTTTCACTTTCATGCACTGGAGAAGGAAATGGCAACCTACTCCAGTGTTCTTGTCTGGAGAATCCCAGGGACGGGGGAGCCTGGTGGGCTGCTGTCTCTGGGGTCGCACAGAGTTGGACACTACTAAAGTGACTTAGCAGCAGCTTTCCTGGAGCAGAGGACTTTCCAAGGGCAAGAAGCATAGTAGACATTTGCATATAAATTATTCATGTAAACTTGTGATAAATAAGGAAAGTTATAATATGGATAAAGAATAATCTCAGATGGAATAAATGCCCAAGTTGCAGCTAAATGACACTGGTTAGAAAGGGAAACCACAAGGGGAGAATCAAAGCTTTCAGGTACATCTTCTAAATCAACTCACATGTCATATAACTACATCATCTAAGGAAATGCTGTGAGAGACTCTAAATGGTANGTAAACTTGTGATAAATAAGGAAAGTTATAATACGGATAAAGAATAATCTCAGATGGAATAAATGCCCAAGTTGCAGCTAAATGACACTGGTTAGAAAGGGAAACCACAAGGGGAGAATCAAAGCTTTCAGGTACATCTTCTAAATCAACTCACATGTCATATAACTACATCATCTAAGGAAATGCTGTGGGAGACTCTAAATGGTAAGTACTTTCAGAGCATTTTTATTAATAGCCATTGAGAAATTTCATGTTTAATAGGATGTAGACATGCCATATGAAAGATAGGCATTATCCAAAATAACTAGAGCTTAAATCAAACCCCTAAAGTGGATAATATAGACTTCTCCAGAGTAGGAAGAATAAATGGGAAAGGGTGTACGTTCAGTGACAGCTTTTAAACATTATTATTTGCATTTGCAGACTGCAAAGCACATTTACACATAACAAAGAGTCAGGTATATGAACAGTGAAATAATGGGTTACCTTTCTATGATGTTTTGGAAAGTGCCTAATCATTTATTAGTTGACTTATGTGTGCTTTCTGGTAGGTAGGATTTCTTGTGTGTGACATGTGGTAAATGCCTCATATCTGATCCAGTAAAATCAGTCACATTCAGAGCCCCTGAACATCAATTAGGTCCAGCCTACAGAGCTGGATGCTGACCCTTCCAGGCACTCTCAGCACCAGCTGCAGGACAATGCCAGTGTCAGTCCTTGAAGGTATGGGTAAGGCCCTTCAGCAGTGACCTACGTCCTCCTCATGCTTTGCCAGGCTCCCCAGGATAGGCCATTCTTGTCCAGTCATTCGCAGACACACACCACACCACGTGTGGACTGTACATCTCCACTGCCTTACCATTCTGTTAAGCCAGTTTGAGGTTTTCTCTTTTTGTTTTCTTTCTGGGAGATTTTAGTATTTATTTATGACTATCTGATACATTANGCCTACAGAGCTGGATGCTGACCCTTCCAGGCACTCTCAGCACCAGCTGCAGGACAATGCCAGTGTCAGTCCTTGAAGGTGTGGGTATGGCCCTTCAGCAGTGACCTACGTCCTCCTCATGCTTTGCCAGGCTCCCCAGGATAGGCCATTCTTGTCCAGTCATTCAAAGACACACACCACACCACATGTGGACTGTACATCTCCACTGCCTTACCATTCTGTTAAGCCAGTTTGAGGTTTTCTCTTTTTGTTTTCTTTTCTGGGAGATTTTAGTATTTATTTATGACTATCTGATACATTAATTGGAATGCCGATGACCAATTTCTCTAAAATAGTAGTTTCCCAAGACTTAAATAGGAAATGATACACATGCAATTCATCAAAGTTTTATCATGCTAAATATATTCAAAACTTATATATTTCCTGTTTTGCATGGGTGATTACAAACTGTTCTCCCCTAGAACTGTTTTTACAGTATATATCTTTAATAAAAATGGTATATATTTAAGGCATACAACATAATAATTTGCTGTACATAGTGAAATGATTACTGTATCAAGCTAATTAATATATTTGTCGCCTCACATAGTTACTTTCTGTTTTGCTTTGTGTGTGTGTGTGTGAGGCTAAGAGTTGGTTTTATTTACTAAAGGTAGGGACTGTTTGTGTCTATTTTGGTTAGTTTGATTTGTTTTTAAGATCTACTCTCTTTGCAACTTTAAGGCATAACAGTTGTATTGTTGTTAAGTCGCTAAGTTGAATTCAACTCTTTGCAACTCTCAACTGCAGCACAACAGGCTTCCCTGTCCTTCATTATCTCCAGTCACCATGCCATTCACTCCATTCTCAGGACTTATCTTACAAGCGGAAGTTGTGTGTGTGTCTGTGTGTCTTTGTGTGTGTGTGTGTGTGTGTCTGTGTGTGGTAAGAGTGCCTGAAATTGTCCCAGGTAAGTGAGATCATGCAGTATATTTCTTCCTGTGTCTGTAAGGCAATGTTTCTTAGACTATAGGTTCCAGGAGCAACTGCTTCAGGAACAGCGGTTGGTAAAACAGCAGCTTCCTGGTTCTGTACATTCTAGTGCTGGGTCATTGGAGAGGCACTGTTGTAACTACCGGGGTGTCCTGACCTTTGATTCTAAGCACATAGTTTATTCCTTAACTTACAGGAAGTGGTTCGGTATATGAAAGGACCGCTGTCAGAAATAATTAAACCTGAGCCATGAGTTGAGGTAGAATGAGTCCTAGTCCTTCTCTGAGAGGCCAGTACTCTTTTACCTCCCCCATCTCAGCCAGCCACCTCTCATCTTTCGCAAACTAGGGCTCTTCTCTCTCCCTAAACTGCTTATGATCCTAATGACTCAAGACAGGATACTGACCTGTCCAGCAGAGGCCAGTGGTTTCTGTGACATTTTCCGATTATTCAAGTCAGAGCTTATAATTAATTTGGCATTGGCCTGGCCACGTATGAGAGACCTTCCAGTCATTCTGCACCTCTCTGAAGCTAGGAGGCCCACTAAAAATCAGTGGTGCTTCTGGTTTTCCAATAGCCCTGAACAGTGCTAATTACAGTGTACATCTGTGATGGTAAAGCTACCTTGTAATCTTTTCTCATATTCTTTCCAGTAGCTTCTGAAGACTGGTAGTAATATGGGTCTGGACTAAATGATGCCACTTACTTGCTGATGGTGGTCATTTCCACCCTGTACATGTTTAGCATACTGACATAAGGAGGACCTGAGTGAAGTCCGATAGCTAAGTCACAAACGCTATCTGGAAGATTCCTGGTTAGATAATAAAGGCTTAACAAGTATTTGGTTACTTGCTTTTTAAAAATAGGAAATGTGGTGTTTAGAAAAGAACAGGAATGGTAAATACTCTTTTCAGGTACCCAAATTATAAATTTCCTGAAGGTTGAGGTTACTGGTGGTTCTTCCCAGGTGGCGCTAGTGGTAAAGAATGCACCTGCCAATGCAGCAGGCGTAAGAGACTTGGGTTCGATCCCTGGGTCGGGAAGATCCCCTGGAGGAGGGCATGGCAACCCACGCCAGTATTCTTGCCTGGAGAATTCCATAGACAGAGGAGCCTGACTGGCTGTGGTCCATGGGGCTGCAAAGAGTCAGACGTGACTGAAGTGACTTATCACCAGTAACCTTGCTCTGCTGTGCTACGGGCTAAGGAATGGGAGAGAAAGCTAGTGAGCCAGCCCCCTGGCCAGGCAGGGTTGTCCTTTAAGCATTTATAACACCTGTACTAGTTTGCTAGCACCATACGCCATGTGGCTTAAACAACAAAAGTGTGTTTTCTCATCCATGTGGAGGCCAGGAGTCTGAGATGTTCACAGTGCTGCTTGCTACCGAGGACCATGGGGATGAATCTGTTTCATGCTTGTCGCCTGGCTTCTGGTGATTTCCTGTCAGTCTCTGACATTCCTTAGCTTACAGAGGCATCACCTGATCTCTGCTTCATCTTCACATGTCTTTCTCCCTGTGTGCATGTCTGTTAAATCTCCTCTTATGACCTCATCTTAACTAATTACATCTGCAATTGCCGTTTGCCCAAATAAGGTCACATTCTGAGCTACTGGGGATTAGGTTGTCAACATACAAATTTTAGAGGGACACAGTTTAACCTATACTATCATCTCTGAATAGGCTTACTTTTTCTGGATTTGTTTTTTCCAATCTTCATAGGAAGCAAGTGTAAAGAGACTGCAGAATATCTGCTACAGACCCCATCTGTGGGAGTTATGTCATTGAAGTGCAGTGTAGAGGTTAAGGGTGCTGTGGTTGAGAATTATTTTTTCACTTTATCTTAAACCCTTAGTGGTTCCATTAGCTTATACAGCATGGGCATTTCCATTTCTGCATACTGTATTCCTGATAGACTGCTGTGACCTCAGGCTTGGTTTTCTGAGGAAGTTGAACGAGGGCCAACTAGGCTAAGGATCAAAGCTTTCAAAAGCTGGAAGGACCTCACCAAGTTCAAAGCCCTGATTTTTATACAAGAGGAAACTGGGACGCCGGGCGGCTAAACAGCCTACCCACAGAGAGCACACACCACACTTATTGCTGAGTTAGTACCGGAATTCATCTGCCCTGCCTCCTGTTCTAGCTGATTCTTCCACATTCCATGGAAGCCGTGAGTCTCTTGTGAAGTAAAGGGTTTCCAGTTCCTGCTGCCTTTGTGGTGTGTTTCTCTAGCTAGAGAACACTGTTTTCAGTGCAAGCCACTTACCTGGGGGTTTTGTGGACTACTCATATTAGAGTCTTTTTTATCCCCCTAAGCCTTACCTCTGTGTGTGTGTTAGTGGCCTAGTCATGTCTGGCTCTGGATCCCATGGACTGTAGCCCTCCAGGCTCCTCTGTCCATGAGATTCTCCAGGTCTGGAGTGGGTTGCCAGTTCCTTCTCCAGGGGATCTTCCCAACCCAGGGACTGAATCTGGGTCTCCACGTTGCAGGCAGATTCTTTACCATCTGAGCCACCAAGGAAGCCCTAAACCTTACTTCTGGGACCAACTTAACTATATTATCTCTCAACTTCATAGACAAGAGTTCTGGGGAGAGAACCAATTCTGGTTTTAGATTCTACCAAATATGAACATCTTACAAGAAGAATAGAAACTGTTCAATTTTATGAAGTCCACTAGAAATTACTTTGCCAAGGTTTTTCATTTATTGTTGTTTTGAGTGGGGATTTTTTTGTGTTTTTGATGATAATGATACTTATAAGTCATTTCTTTTTTTAATATAAATTTATTTTATTTGGAGGCTAATTACTTTACAGTATTGTAGTGTTTTTGCCATACATCAACATGAATCCACCATGGATATACACATGTTCCCCATCCTGAACCCCCCTCCATCTTCCCTCCCCGTACCATCCCTCTGGGTCATCCCAGTACACCAGCCCCAAGCATTCTATATCATGCATCAAACCTGTACTGGCGATTCATTTCATATATTATACATGTTTCAATGCCATTCTCCCAAATCATTCCACCCTCTCCCTCTCCCAGAGTCCAAAAGACTGTTCTATACATCTGTGTCTCTTTTGCTGTCTTGCATACAGGGTTATCATTGCCATCTTTCTAAATTCCATATATATGCGTTAGTATACTGTATTGGTGTTTTTCTTTCTGGCTTACTTCACTCTGTATAATAGGCTCCAGTTTCATCCACCTCATTAGAACTGATTCAGATGTATTCTTTTTAATGGCTGAGTAATACTCCATTGTGTCTATGTACCACGGCTTTTTTATCCATTCATCTGCTGATGGACATCTAGGTTGCTTTCATGTCCTGGCTTTTATAAACAGTGCTGTGATGAACACTAGGGTACACATGTCTCTTTCAATTCTGGTTTCCTTGGTATGTATGCCTCACCAACTTTCTGGAAAGCTCCTTAAGTCAGTGATTCAGCCATGTGTGAACTGTTTACCAACTTTTCACTTTTAAGGACAGTAAGTGGGTGAAGTCAGCACTTGATGTATATTTGAATGGATGATTTATAGTTTTGTGAATAGAAAAGCAGATAGTTTTTTGAATAGAAAAGCAGGACAGTTCACTGCTGAAATATGATTTGTATATAGCAAAATGCACATATCTTAAGTATATAATTCCATAAATTTTGACAAATGTGTACATTCCAATAACCATCACCCAGATCTAGATAAAGAATATCCCTGTCCTACCAGAAGTTCCCTTCTGCCCCTTCCTAGTCATGACTACCCAAGGTCAAGGCAACATCCCCCCTTCTATTTTATTCTAGAAGCTTAATGGTGTTAGCCTTCACATTTATTTTTATTTTTGGCTGTGCTGAGTCTTCATTGCTGTGTGAGCTTTTCTCTAGTTGTGTCAAACAGTGGCTGCTCTCTAGCTGTGGTTTATTGGCTTCTCATTAGGGTGGCTTCCCTTGTTGAGCACAGGCTGTAGGCACATAGGCTTCAGTAGTTATGGCACATGGACTCGGTAGTTGTGGCTTTCAGGTCTGGAGCACAGACTCCGTAGTTATGGCCCATGGACTTAGATGTCCCATGCAGCATGTGGAATCTTCCTGGATCAGGGATCAAACCTGTCTCCTACACTGGCAGGCAGATTCTTGACCACTGAGCCACCAGGGAAGCGTTAGCTTTCCCATTTTATCTGTGGTCCATCTCAAATTAATTTCTGTGTATAAGGTATCCAGGGGCTTCCCCAGTAGCTAAGTGGTTAAAAAAAAAAAAACAAAACCACCTGCAGTGCAGGAGACGTGGGTGCAATCCCTGGGTTGGGAAGATCCCCTGGAGGAGGGCATGATCACCCACTCCAGTATTCTTACCTGGAGAATCCCATGGACACAGGAGCCTGGCAGGCTACAGTCCATGGGGTTGCAAAGAGTCGGACACAACTGAAGTGACTGAGCCCATGGTGGGGTATCAAAAATTCTTTTTGCTCTTCTTTTATATCTATTCCTGCCTCTCAAGTCAGATAATCAAGACTGATTTATGATAATAGATTTGTCACTTGGAAACAGATTTATATATCTCTTTTTTTCTTTTATAAATTGCTGGGGTCCAGCCCCAGTGGATCCAGGGAATTTGAAGCGGGGACAGTGTTGGCAAGGAAAACTTATTTAATTATTAATATAAGATTAGATCAGAAAGAAATAGTGTAGTAGGAAATTTTAGTGGAGAAAAGAGGCTGATTAACTTGGTATACATGGAAAACCAATAAAGTTCCAGACAATGAACTTGCACCATCTACATTAGGCCTCCGGCGCCCATTGGAATATCGGAGAGTGCCCCTCCTTGGGCTCTCTCTTACGGATCTTAAAAGCCGAGACAAGTAAGGAGACATGGTGAGCCTCCACCTTCCAAGGGATCAGCCTGAAAAGGAGAGGGAGGGAGCAAGAGAATGAATCTACACGGGGGAGGCCAGGCTGTGCAAAAAACCCCCTCCAACTTTATTGTTCAAAAGGTGTTTATATACCCTAAATTTTACATAATGGAAGATACAGAGTCATGTGGGGCAGCAGTCTTGACCCTTTCTGTATATCTTTTTGTATGCAAAAGGTCTCAGGTGATTTACATTATCTTCTGGCCAAGAGGCTTGCTAACACTTTTTGGCTCTCTTTCTTAATGAATGTTAATCTTGTTTCCCCTGAAGTGTTTTCTTTAATCTGCATCTCCTTAAAGCACTAAAGTTACATCTCTATAGAACAAAGGTGCAGTGGGCTATAACAAAGAAGGTACTTAACTCAAAGATCTAAGGTTGCCACTTGTTTTTTCTATATACCAACTATATCAACAAATAAAAGATATGAAAACTTGGCAGCAAGTATTGGCTCAACAAATGAAACCTTTAATCAGTCCTATTCTAATGATTTTGACTCCCTGGAAGCCCCTACATTCCTAGGATGTTTTAAGCTTCCTGTGCCTCCGGCAGTCAGGAGGCCTCAAACAATCACATGCGCAGCTGTATGAGTCCTGTAGGCAGGCTAGAAAGCCATCAGAGGGGTTTTTGGATTGAAACACTCATATTATGCCCAGGAGATTATCTAAAAGCTCTAAATTAATTTTTTTCCAAAAAAAGGTGGTGGGAGACAGCCCCCTGTTAATGACACAAGAGTAGGTGGAAAGCATAACACAGTAAAGCAGGCAGACTCTGGTCTTGGGGGGTGGATGCTCAGGAAATTCCAGGGGGAACCCCTGAAGCTTGATCACGTCCTTGCGTTTTATCAGGCTTCCTTCCTCATGACCTTGTTACGGGCGGGATTCCTCACGCTGGTCCCCGGCAATAACTGAATCATTATTGCTGGAGATAGCTTAGGAGCACAGCAAAGGACTAATTCTCCTCAGTGCTTAGATAGCTTGAGGCAACATGTATAGAACATGGCATAGCTCCCCAATCAGGCCTGGTTCAAATGCAGTACCACCATTTATTAACTGTGGTTAGACACGTTAGCCTTAAAACTCACATGTACAAAATAACTAGGAAGAGACTCAGCCTAACAGGGTGATCTCTGACGATTAAATGAAATAATGTCTGTAATCCAGTCATCACAGTATAAATATCACCATTCGAGGAGGACTGCTAGCTTTAAAATGTGTGTGGGAGGATGTTGAAAAGAAAAATAAAATCGCCTAGAGATAGATGGTGGAAAGTTCCTTGAACTTGCATGGGGGTTCTTTCTTGAAAGCATTCTCCCTCCAGCCACCACCCACAGATGCGCACACGCTTTCCTCAAAGGGAGAGCCTTGCCTCCTTCCTCTGCCTGCTTCCAAGGCTGCTGGTGGCAAGAGCTCAGCTGCTTCAGCTCTCCCAGCAGCTGTGGCTTCCTGTCCCCAGAACCAATAGACCTGGCAGCACGCTGTTTGCTGCTCTCTTCCCCTGCTGGTTCAAAGCGCAGCTTTCTGCACTGGATCTCCAGCGGTCTCTGCGCCTCAGGCGACACTTAACGCAGGGACAGAGGAGAGTTAAGCCCCAGCACTAGACCCATAGGTGGCCGTCATTCAATTCCAGAGAGAGAGCCTGCTGCTCTGCTTGCCTTCATTAGAAACAGGCAGCCTCCCTGTCTAAAAATAGCCAAAGTGGGAGAGCGTGGAAGAGCAGCAGCCATGCTCATGGCTGAAAAGGAGAAATGACAGGAAAAGACAGAAAGCAGCAGATCCTGCTGAAAGCCTGGCAGGGTAGGTTAGGAAGGTGGGTGGTGGTCTGTATGCAGTACCCATGGCCAAGGGCTTCCCAGTGCTCTGGGTCCACAGCAGGGGTCTTGGAGATGTGCCTATACAATCAACCCAGGAGCTCGTGTAAAGGAGACGCTCATCCTGGCAAGGGCGTGAGATTGGCTGCAGGCTGACACTCTCCCGGCTGTAGCTGGGAACCCCTGTGCCAGGGCTTCAGAACTCTACACCCTGGAGCAGCCTCTGCCCCCGAGCCACGCCAGCCAGAGGTGAGCTTTTCTAAGACACACACGTGACCTTGGCTTGACCATCACATCAGGAGTGTCTGAGTCCTGCAGGGAGGGACCTGCTCCTAAGTACATGTCTCTAGGACTGAACAAGTATTTGTAGCCTTTACGTGAGACTAGGCTGTACTTGTGGGTTTTCTCTGGGAGGAGAACTTTCCTGTCCACATTTCTTATCATCAGTCAGTATTCCGGTAGGTAGCTAAACTTAGACTAGCAGAAAAAGAATTCTTCTTCAAGTGTTACAAAAAAGCCGACCTCCTCAGACACACCTATTGTCCCCCAGGAAACAAGCAGAGTCCCAGAGGTGGAAGTCACAGTGACACCCTGGGTCATTTAGACAGAAGAGCATCACCCTCTATCAGCCTTACTCTCACTTGCAGGGTCTGACTTGGTCCTCTTGGTTGACAGCCCTGGGAGGTGGGCTCGGTGGGGACTGCATTCTCACTTGAGGAGGAACTGGGAGCTCAGGGTCATGCTTGCTCAGTATTATAACTAATAATCGAAGAAGCAGGGCTTGTATTCAGGCCTCCACCTTTAGTCCAGATACTCCCTAGGCTTACCCCCATAGCACTCAGTCCATTTCTAAAGGACAAAAACCTTCAAACATGAAGCAGCCTAAAACATGGTATAAATTTAAGCAAAGATTTTTAAAGACTCCAATTAACCTTGATGTTAGAAACATGTTTCTTCGCATGGCCCAGCAATCATGATTTTGAATCTAGTGAGAAAAATGTAAACCTAACTCAGTGTTGCCTAGGCATTAACAAGATTTTCAATAGTCATAATAATAAACTCTATGGAGTGATTTTCTATTTTTAGAATCAATCCATGGACAAAGCACAGAAAAACTGGTTATAGCTATAAGATAAGAATGAAGGAATATAAACATTAATAGCTATGACAAAGTGGGAAGGCAAAGACAAAGATTAAATAATGTGGGAAATTAAAGAGACATGGTATATGGTTGATGGAATGGAAAAGTTTATTAAGTATATGATTTACAGTTACACAATAAATAAAATATAAATAGTAAATGTTGAGAGGAAGTGCAAAGTAGGAGGAGGCAAACATCCTTTGTATTGAATCAATAGATGCTGCCTTGGGTTGGTAATATATTTTATTCCCTGATTCATCAAAAGATATGAAAGAAACCACCAGAAGGGCTAAAAAGAGAAATGGTGAAAGGCGCTGCCTTTGGGGAGATTAGGGGCGGGAGCACAAGGTTGTTTATTTTATCATAAGTCATCTGTATCATATGATATATTATGCTATTACTTTGACAAAAAAGGCAGTGAGGGGATAACTTTTGAAAGACAAAAAATGCTTTGTACCATATGTTCTCTGAGCAAGTGCCCCCATGAGAGTCAGCTATAAAACACTCATTAGGTCTACAAAAAGAAATCAGAGTGTTCCAGGCTATAAAATTACCTATGCCTGTTTTCAGCCATCCAGCCAGGCTAATGTTCTCCAATGAGGCCAAACTAATGTTGCTGGTAAAAGAAAGGAACATTTTTGTAAATGACAGAGAGGCCTGAGCGGCATCAGAGAGCCACTAACGTCAGCTCCCAGGGGGAGCTAGGACATAAAATTCCCCCTCCTTATCCTGCTTAACCTGTGACAAGTTTGCGACGTGTGCAGAGACCAGAGCAGCCGAAGAATGTTGGCAGCGCCTCTGCCTTTACGAGGGAGGAAGAAAACTAGATAGATTAACAGTTTCCTGAGCGCCTTACTGCAAATTAGGTGCAATTAGCCCTCAGACCATCTAAATTGAGGGAATTGTGGCAAAACTTGATGGTGCAGAACCCAGGCAGCCAGCCAGACTCAAACCTGTTCACATAAAAATGCTTCTAGAAATGGATCTTCCCAAGCTGTGAGGCTGAAAAATGGCAGGCCTTCTGACTAGACTGCTCAGTTTTGAAGGCACTCCTCCCAAGAGAGAGTGACCCCTACA
>SJYW01038837.1:0-41370 GCA_006410735.1 Raphicerus campestris
GGTGCTGAGGTAAGAACTGGGATTTGGGAACAAAATTCTCAACTTTCCCTAGAGCCAGCACGGCTTATGGACACTGTCAGGCTGATTGTTACGTGCGGAATGACGAACACGAGGATAAGCTGAATCATTTCCCATTAAGAAGCAAGCTGCAAAGCCAATGGCCTGTCAGAGAGGCAAAAGTATCGATCGGGCATTTAGTGCAAATGATGGAACACTAATTAATAACTGAAGCTGTCAGGAAGCAGAGATTGTTTGCTTTTCTTATAGATTTCTTCCCCTCACTTTCATTTGCTTTAACGTTCAAAGCTTTGTTTGATGTGAATTTAATGCTTCCTTTTCTCATCCTGTTAATTCTTACGAGTATTTTATACCATACCCTTTTGTAAATGTCTGTCTCTCTCTATATATATATAATTTTTTTTTCCCCTCTTGCTTCCCTGATGTTGTATTTAGGGTCTGGAAAGTCTGAGATTTCTTACAAGTTTTAGTTTTGAAAACCAAATGAAATACTTCAGAGAGGCAAGTGAACCTCAAGGTGAAGGTTGTGAAAGTGAAGTCGCTCAGTCGTGTCCGACTCTTTGCGACCCTGTGGACTGCAGCCCAACAGGCTCCTCAGTCCATGGGATTCTCCAGGCAAGAATACTGGAGTGGGTTGCCATTTCCTTCTCCAGGGGATCTTTCTGACCCAGGGATCGAACCCAGGTCTCCCACATTGCAGGCAGATGCTTTAACCTCTGAGCCACCAGGGAAGCCCAAGGTGAAGGTTAGGAAGGGCATTTCATCTCTGGCAATAACTTTGAAGGGTGGAACATAGGTCAGCATGAAGCAATCAACATCAAGGGGATATGTACATATTCAACAGAAACAGTGAACCAATAGAAAAAATAAAGGTGATACAAACACCCCAAGAAGATTATCTAAAACACATTATTATGAAGTCAGAGTGGAGACTTTCGAATCCAATGACAAGGGTTAAGTCGTGAAAGGTACATTGCAAAAATCACATAAGGTGTAATTTGAGGGGAAAAAATGTTGTTTATAATCAATTTTGACCAAGATGTGTTGTGGATGTTAGGCTACCTATTTTATTTTAAACTGAAAAAGATGATCAGAATTCTAGTGGTAAAATTTTTTTTTTCTAAAAAAAAAAGAAAATAAATTGGCACACAAGAGGGCAGAATAACCAAGTATTTGTCATTGTTCAGTTGGTAAGTAGTGTCTGTCTCTTTGTGACCCCAGGGGCTGCAATATGCCAGGCTTCCCTATCCTTCACTGTCTCCCGGAGTTTGTTCACATGCATGGCCACTGAGTCGGTGATGCTATTCAACCATCTCATCCTCTATCACCTCTTTCTCCTCCTGCCTTCAGTACTTTCCAGGATCAGAGTCTTAGGCTTCCCTGGTGGCTCAGACAGTACAGAATCTGCCTGCAATGTAGGAGACCAGGATGGAAGCTCTCCTGGAGAAGGGAATGGCCCCATTCTAGTATTCTTGTCTGGAGAATTCTATGGACAGAGGAGCCTGGCGAGCTACAGTACATGGGGTCACAAAGAGTCAGACACAACTGAGTGACTAACACAAAAATCAAGTATTAATACTCTTTTAAAGGTAATACTTTTATAAAAATTATCCTTTTTCTCCAACTATTTTCACAGCTATGGTGGAGGGATCTTAATCCGATACTCAATTCAAATACTCCAAATGATTCTCTTTCATCTTTCTCTTCAGTACTATGGTAACATGCATTTTTATATGCTTTTCATTTTCTGCATATATATAGATTTGTAAAAATATACATAGAGCCTTTTCAATCTGGATAGATAATTCTTTTACATATATACATATATTATTCATATATAATAATTATGTGTATATTACCTATAGGCCAAACAGATGTAACATCCTTGAAAGAGGACCAGTGACTATACCTTGCCCAACTCTGTATCCTTCCTAGACCTGAGATGTGATATGAGAGAGGAGAAGGTCCCCAGGCTAAGTGAAGGATTGGTGAGCAATCAGACCCAGGGAACCAGGTACGCACCTGAACCTTCACGCTGTCTGCAGTGCTTCCTAATTGGCCAGTGGGAGGGCTTTTCCCTTGACTAATGATTCCCAGTGCCACAACTAGATGTATTGATCTACCTGAAGAAAGGAGTCCTAACCCTTTATCCTGAACTATCATATAATCTTGTGACATAGTTTTGAGAGGTTTCCAATGGTCACTGATTCCAAGTTAGTGACCACCTGGATGAAGTTAAGTAGTATCTGCAAGGACCACTGTCTGTATACAGACACAAAATATTTAAAGAGTAAATTACATGTAAAAGACCAGATAAGATAAGAAAGTAGCAAAGAGAAATAAACCCACCTTAGTGAAGGTTTGCCAGGAGAAATATCAATAATCTTAGATATGCAGATGACACCACTCCTATGGCAGAAAGCAAAGAGGAATTAAAGAGCCTCTTGAAGGCAAAAGAGGAGAGTGAAAAAGCTGGCTTAAAACTCAACATTCAGAAAACTAAGACATGGCATCTGGTCCCATCACTTCATGGCAAATTGATGGGGAAACAACGGAAACAGTGAGAGACTTTATTTTCTTGGGCTCCAAAATCCCTGTGGATGGTGACTGCAGCCATGAAATTAGAAGATGCTTGATGCTTGGAAGAAAAACAATGACAAACCTGTAGAGCACATTAAAAAGCAGAAACATTGCTGACCAGGGTATATCTAGTCAAAGCTATGGTTTTTCCAGTAGTCATATCTGGATGTGAGAGCTGGACAATAATTCAGCTGACAGCCAAAGAATTGATGTCTTCTAACTGTGGTATTGGAGAAGACTCTTTTGAGAGGCCCTTAGACTGCAAGATGGAGAAGGGAACGGCTACCCACTCCACTATTCTGGCTTGGAGAATTCATGGGGTTGTAGACCATGGGGTCCTCACAGTCCATGGGGTCGCAAAGAGTTGGACATGACTAAGCTACTTTCACTTTCACTCAACTGCAAGGAGATCAAAGCAGTCGATCCTAAAGGAAATCAGTCCCAAATGTCCACTGGAAGGACTGATGCTAAAGCTGAAGCTCCAATATGTTGGCCACCTGATGCAAAGAGCCAACTCACTGGGAAAACCCTGATGCTGTGAAAGATTGAGGGCAGGAGGAGAAGGGGAAGAGAGAGGAAGAGATGGTTCGATGGCATCACCGACTTGATGGACATGAATTTGAGCAAACTCTGGGAGATGGTGAAGGACACGGAAGCCTGGTGTGCTGCAGTCCATGGAACTGCAAAGACTTGGACACAAATTAGTGACTGAGCAGCAACAGTGAAGGTGGGAGGAAGGGAGGTCACCAGACCATGCTTCTGGTGCTCCTAAAGTCTTTGCCATAGACTTTCCATACACTGTCCACCCTTCCTCTGCTACCTCAGAAAACAAAACAGTGAAAACAACAAAACTATAAACAGCTGAGAGCTGTTGATTTTACTTACTTATTAGGGTCACTGTGTGTGCAGGGAAGATACGGTTCTGATGGCTAATTTCAAACCATACCTAAAATGCACATCAGTGTTCTTGCCTGGAGAATCCCAGGGATGGCAGAGCCTGGTGGGCTGCCGTCTATGAGGTTGCNCTTTTACATATATACATATATTATTCATATATAATAATTATGTGTATATTACCTATAGGCCAAACAGATGTAACATCCTTGAAAGAGGACCAGTGACTATACCTTGCCCAACTCTGTATCCTTCCTAGACCTGAGATGTGATATGAGAGAGGAGAAGGTCCCCAGGCTAAGTGAAGGATTGGTGAGCAATCAGACCCAGGGAACCAGGTACGCACCTGAACCTTCACGCTGTCTGCAGTGCTTCCTAATTGGCCAGTGGGAGGGCTTTTCCCTTGACTAATGATTCCCAGTGCCACAACTAGATGTATTGATCTACCTGAAGAAAGGAGTCCTAACCCTTTATCCTGAACTATCATATAATCTTGTGACATAGTTTTGAGAGGTTTCCAATGGTCACTGATTCCAAGTTAGTGACCACCTGGATGAAGTTAAGTAGTATCTGCAAGGACCACTGTCTGTATACAGACACAAAATATTTAAAGAGTAAATTACATGTAAAAGACCAGATAAGATAAGAAAGTAGCAAAGAGAAATAAACCCACCTTAGTGAAGGTTTGCCAGGAGAAATATCAATAATCTTAGATATGCAGATGACACCACTCCTATGGCAGAAAGCAAAGAGGAATTAAAGAGCCTCTTGAAGGCAAAAGAGGAGAGTGAAAAAGCTGGCTTAAAACTCAACATTCAGAAAACTAAGACATGGCATCTGGTCCCATCACTTCATGGCAAATTGATGGGGAAACAACGGAAACAGTGAGAGACTTTATTTTCTTGGGCTCCAAAATCCCTGTGGATGGTGACTGCAGCCATGAAATTAGAAGATGCTTGATGCTTGGAAGAAAAACAATGACAAACCTGTAGAGCACATTAAAAAGCAGAAACATTGCTGACCAGGGTATATCTAGTCAAAGCTATGGTTTTTCCAGTAGTCATATCTGGATGTGAGAGCTGGACAATAATTCAGCTGACAGCCAAAGAATTGATGTCTTCTAACTGTGGTATTGGAGAAGACTCTTTTGAGAGGCCCTTAGACTGCAAGATGGAGAAGGGAACGGCTACCCACTCCACTATTCTGGCTTGGAGAATTCATGGGGTTGTAGACCATGGGGTCCTCACAGTCCATGGGGTCGCAAAGAGTTGGACATGACTAAGCTACTTTCACTTTCACTCAACTGCAAGGAGATCAAAGCAGTCGATCCTAAAGGAAATCAGTCCCAAATGTTCACTGGAAGGACTGATGCTAAAGCTGAAGCTCCAATATGTTGGCCACCTGATGCAAAGAGCCAACTCACTGGGAAAACCCTGATGCTGTGAAAGATTGAGGGCAGGAGGAGAAGGGGAAGAGAGAGGAAGAGATGGTTCGATGGCATCACCGACTTGATGGACATGAATTTGAGCAAACTCTGGGAGATGGTGAAGGACACGGAAGCCTGGTGTGCTGCAGTCCATGGAACTGCAAAGACTTGGACACAAATTAGTGACTGAGCAGCAACAGTGAAGGTGGGAGGAAGGGAGGTCACCAGACCATGCTTCTGGTGCTCCTAAAGTCTTTGCCATAGACTTTCCATACACTGTCCACCCTTCCTCTGCTACCTCAGAAAACAAAACAGTGAAAACAACAAAACTATAAACAGCTGAGAGCTGTTGATTTTACTTACTTATTAGGGTCACTGTGTGTGCAGGGAAGATACGGTTCTGATGGCTAATTTCAAACCATACCTAAAATGCACATCAGTGTTCTTGCCTGGAGAATCCCAGGGATGGCAGAGCCTGGTGGGCTGCCGTCTATGAGGTTGCACAGAGTCGGACACGACTAAAGTGACTTAGCAGTAGCAGTAGCAGGAGGGAGATATTGAGACAAACAGGTACCTTGTTCTATACTTTCCCACATGTACACTTGTCCCACTTGTGGGATCAATGCAGCAACTTCCAAATAGCAGCTGTTAAGTTCCTTTGAGACTCAGTTCTGAAGATCCCACCACCATATTCCTTTCTGTCTCCCAGAGCTGACTGGCCATTGTCAGCTTTTGTATTTGTGTCCCAGACTTGATCCAAATCCACAGTTCTCCCCCTCTCCCTTGTTTCCATGCACCTCTGGTGTGTGTGTGCACCCACGCTCAATCACGTCCAACTTTTTGTGACCCTTTAGACTGTAGCCCACTAGGCTCCTCTGTCCACGGGATTCTCTAGGCAAGAATACTGGAGTGGGTTGACATTGTCTCCTCTGGGGATCTTCCTGACCCAGGGATTGAACCCACGTATCCAGCTTCTCCAGCATTGGCAAGTAGATTCTTCTGATCAACCGAAGAAGCACTCTTATGCACCTCTCACTCCTCCAAAACCACATTCCAGTGTGAACCAGCCTTCCTGCCTTGGTCTCTGACCAATTCCTCCCTGCCTTTGCAATAGCCCTTGTTCAAACTGGCCCTTTTAGATCCTTGTGTCGGGATCCTGATCTTGTCAGGCTAAATCCTCTAATCCCTCAATGGGTTGTGCAAACAGGAGTTTCAGCTCTAAAACACTGACCTTTGGACTGCTCTAAACCTCTTGAGTGTAGAGCCAGCCTGTGCTTTCCCAACCTGCCAGATGTCCATTCCTGGACCCTGAACAGAGCTTGGGCAGCAAAAATCTGCTTTTCCACCTGACTCCCTTCCTGCCCTCTTCCTCTCAGGATATACAGCACACCCAGAGTTTTTAGTTCTCTGAATCTGGCTTTCTACAGCTTGCTGAACTCTACCATCATCTAACTTACCTACTGAATCACCAGAACCTGAAACCACGAGTGGAGACCAGAGTATTCGCAGGAATCAGACTTAGATTTGTGCAGTGCTTCCCATTATCCTTTCTGCTTATGCCTCTGTGCTGTTTAGCTAAGTGATTCTCTGGACCTTTCCATCCATGATTGTGTTTTCCACTCAGCAACAGAACAGTTATGCCCTGGCATAACACAGAGCCTGAACTGGCCCATTTTCACCAGAGGGTCTTCCAAGCCTTCTGGCCTGGACTTCTGAATCCAGACACAAACGTCAACCGCTACTGTGATTGATCTCCCTCTATTTTAGGTTTCTGACTTACTAACATCAGTGGTTGGCATGGAGTGGTAGGTCTGCACTGGTTTTCATGATTAGGACCCATGGTGGTGAGGATGATGAAATGAGAAGGCACACACACACTCTGATTCTGCTGCCTGCTAGTTAAGGATTTGGGGCAAATCCTATGACAAGTCCATAGTTTCCTTGTTTCTCAACAAAAAGGGAATTAAAATAAACTTGGCTTCCTCTAGAACGTTTTAATTCCATAATACAAAAAAAGAAGTATTTGATCCATATAACATAGCCTTCTCTTTGTCTTCACAGATGAAGTCACAATTTTGTTACCCAGATAGATGCTATTTATGGCTGTGATTTACTTTATCTGCTCATACATAGAAAATAATCCCCTGCAAATCTCTTAAAAGATCATACTTAATTCACATAGTGACTTGGAACCTTTATACTTCTGAAATTTAATTTATCATTCATTCATAAATCAATCAAGGTATCTGAATTTAAGAATCAACCTTTTCTTTTTCTTTTCTTAAACAAAGATGAGAGCAAAAAACTGCCATTTTAAGGTACTGTAATTTAATTTCTTAACACTTTCACTTTCAACATAATTTCTAGAAATAGCATGCTAATGTTTCAAGCTAAAAAGCTCACTTATACGTACTAATTAATGCAATTATTTCAAAATTATTTTAAAGTATTTAACCTTCAGCAAGAGTTTATCAAAAGGGAACAAAAACGATACTAAAAAAGTGTCAAGTGGTACCTTATTTTCTGTTGACATGTATATATGCTAAACAATTTGTTCAACATGTAATTATTGAAGAACCATTCCAGGTGAGGTGCTGAGCACTGAAATGAAGGGGGCTGTAGCAGCAAGTAGCTGAGTTCTTCATAGCTCAGAGGGGAAATAGAGGTGTCTTAAGTTATATAATATTAGGTAGAAAGTAATACACTCTTAGGTAAAGACACAGGCTCTTTCTTGTTTCATGTTTATCTCTTTGGCATTTTTATAGAGTTTTGTTTTCCCTAGTTCTTTTACCAAACTGTCACTTCTCAGGCCTCAGGTGTGAATACAGTAGCTTTATTTTTGGCTTATAAGCCCATCATTCATGTAACAGATACAAACAGGTGCCATAAATCATGGCTGCTGATGCGTACATAATCAAAAATGTCGCTTTGTGTTACCTGCTCCCTGTGTGAAATGGCAAGAAAAGCACTGTGCCTACCCTTCAGACTTCTCTATCAATTATCAAGATCAAGTGGGACTTTATGGCTGGGCCTGCAGAATTAACCCTTGAAAGACTGAGTGAACATTCTTATTTTGGTTATCAAACAAATGTATGGCACATAAAATTTTCTTTTACATAGGATTTTCCATCAGCTGAACAGAGAACTGAACAAGAGACCTAAAAAGAAGGAAGAGGAACCAGATAAAGTGAAACCTGAGCAGGTCAAAGGTTATTTTGAGCTAAAAATTCAAGAAGCAGGGGCCCTGCTGACACGTGGAGATGATTTCTGGGAGTCACAATGGTTAACCAGGCTGTCACAGTTCAGGACAGCCGCCCTCACACCTGGAACTTTAGGAGTCAAGAGGGGATGAGGTGGGCATATGAGGTGGCCAAGAATAGAAGTGGAAGTTTGTACTTATATCCTGTTAACTTATAAGCCTTCTCCTAAAGAATCCAGGTGCACACACTAGGTCTTGATCCTGGCTTCTGGAAATGCCCTCTAATATGTCACCACTACCCAAATAGATTATCAGAATAATCCCTGAAATTTCTGATTTCACGTAGAGTCAGGATTGCTAGCTTTTGCAAGGGAGACTTTCATTGCAAGGATGTATTTTGCTAGGCCAGCCCAAAGCTCCATCACTGAACTTTGCAGTTTGTACCTCAAGGCAATAAAATTTAATGCATTTTAATCTCAAGCATCCCAAATTTTTGCATTTAGTGGCCTCTCAATTTATTTAGATTAAACTCTTTATTTATTAGCATGACATGCTTGAATCTGTAAGATTATGGCCCTGATTCTCCTTTCAACCTCAATTTGTACCATTGTTTCCCTTACTTATTCTGATTCAGCCATTTGAATTTTTATGGTTCCTCTAATGCACCAAACTCTTTCCCTCAGCCTTCCTTCCTCCCAAAATTGATTTTCCTACAAGGAATCATCTAGTGGCATCTCATGTCTCAGAAGTTTTAGGGATCTGAGTACCTATGTAGAAGGAAATGCCCTTTCAAAGAAAAGTTGCCAGCAAAGAAGCTTTTGGTGATATTTCTGCCCCAGTCTTAGAGCTATAACTATGCTTGGGTTTTGCTCACTTTATAGAGTCAACAGATGGTATCTAGATAGGTTTTAAGGATGTTTCCATCTTAATATCCTAATAAAAAACCTGACTGAATTTCTACCTTGTCAATTACTCAAAGCTCCTTGATTGTCCCTGTTTGTTTTCAAGTTCACCTGTCCTATGTAGGATTCCTGAAATATTTGACATCAACCAACCACACATTGGCTTCCCAGGTGGTGCTAGTGGTAAAGAACCCTCTTGGGAATGCAGGAGATATAAGAGATGCAGGTTCAATCCCCAGTTCGGGAACATCTTCTGGATAAGGGAAGGGCAATCCATTCAAGTATTCCTGCCTAGAGAATTCCATGGACAGAGGAACCTGGTGGGCTACAGTCCATGGGATCTCACAGAATCAGATATGATGGAGTGCGCACATGAGTGCAAGTGCACGCGTGCACACACACACACATATACACACACACACACTTGTACATTAGTTTCATGTTCTCTAGCTTATTTGGCAAATATAAGATCTAGTTTATATTTAAGTATTTAATATTTGTAAGAGTCTGATAATATGAACTTAGGATCTTTCTATTAATTATATTCTGACCTTGAACAACTCACTTGTTCTATCTTTACATCAGCTTATTAGTCTGTCAAATAATTTCCAAGATTCCCTCTAAATTCACCATTCTATACAATAAAATTGTATCTGTATTTATCAAATTTCCATCCCAAATCATGTTATTTAAAACATTTTTTATTCCCCTCCCCCTGTATATCACTTCTAGAATATAATTTCTGGGACAGGGCAGTGAAGCTAAGTTTACAATGCATGTGGCACCCTGGAGACTGTTGGCATAATTAAGCAATTTTTTACAGTGAGTGGAAATGACATACTTTAAAATTGACCATGTGTGTCAATGCAAAAATATTCTGTCTAAATGCTACAGGGTGTAAAATGTATTTACTATTTGACATTGTTTCCTTCCTTTTAGAGGGCCAACTTTTTGATATCAATTTATTCAAAGGCAATTTTGAAATATGATTCACCTAACAATCAGAATGGATGGATATATGACCTACACAAGTGTCTCATTTAAAAGTATTTGAAGATGAAAGGAGAGAAAGCATCGATGGAACAAGTTTATCATGGAAGAAAATAAAAATGAGAGACTTGGAGGAAAGAAGGGAGAGAGATATTGAAAGATAAAAGGAACACGAACAGAAATAAAGTATATGCAAGACAACACTAATACACATGAGCTTGTGGCCCGTATGAGGCCACAGATATTTCTTTTATTAGATGATAGATTTACTCTAAATATCGTCTACTTGGTTTGATTTCTGCAGTTATGCCATGAGGCTATTATGCTTAACCAGCTCTCCTGGAATTCCTTCCAGAGAAATGGCCATTCTATTTCACTTTGTTGAGGCCATGTGGCTTATTAAAATAAGTTTAGGATATCAATTTGTCAGTAGAACTGGAAATAATAGTGTTATTGAAGTTCCTATTAATTGACTAAATGTTAATGTACAAAGGTCCAGGAGAGCTTACAAGCAGAGAACATATCTTACATCTGCTGACTCTGCTTCCTCCCCCATAACAACAGGGAGTTCAGAATTTATTGGAAGAATAACTTGTTTTGTAAGAAAAAAAAAATCTTTATGTTTAAAGATTCCCTTGAGGATTTATTTCACCAAAAACAAAAAACAAAACAAAACAAAGCAAAGAAAACCTGACATATTAGTATGCATGGATGAGCCACAGCAAAGTTTGCCTGGTGTATGTCAGCAATGTGGTCAATGCTTGTATTATTTGAGTGCGTGTTTTCAAAATATTTATTTGGCTGTGCTGGGTCCTAGTTGCAGCAGGCAAACTTTCAGTTGCAGCATGTGGGATCTAGATCCCTGACCAGGGGTCAAACTTGGACCCTCTGAATTGGGAGCACAGAGTCTTAGTCACTGGACTACCAGGAAAGTCGCAATGCATGTATTATTTGGATGGATATAAATTTGTTTTAATTTTGAAGTTTTCAGTATCTTTACATAAGTTTGGTATGTTCAAGGTTCTTAAAAAGAAGCATCTGAAAATTAAAATGGAAGAAATGCAAAATTATTAAAACATAAATTCTGACACTATTAATAATGATTCAGAAATGGGAGACTCTGGCTAATGGGTTACCCGANGTTTGGTATGTTCAAGGTTCTTAAAAAGAAGCATCTGAAAATTGAAATGGAAGAAATGCAAAATTATTAAAACATAAATTCTGACACTATTAATAATGATTCAGAAATGGGAGACTCTGGCTAATGGGTTACCCGATAACTAAAATTCAGAAATATATGGCAACGTAGTCCAACTGAGAAGACTCTTGAGAGTCCCTTGGACAGCAAGCACATCCAACTAGTCCATCCTAACAGAAATAAGTCCTGAATGTTCATTGGAAGGACTGATGGTGAAGCTGAAGATCCAATACTAATCCAGCTGATGCGAAGAGTTGACTCATTGGAAAGGACCCTGATGCTGGGAATGATTGAAGGTGGGAGAAGGGGACAACAGAGGATGAGATGGTTGCATGGCATCACCGACTCGATGGACATGAGTTTGAGCAAGCTCCAGGAGTTGATGATGGACAGGGAGGCCTGGCATGCTGGAGTCCATGGGGTCTCAAAGAGCTGGACACAACTGAGTGATTGGACTGAGCTGTTGTCCAAGGAAATGCCTTAGGCTCATGAATGGTTTAATGTAAATTTAAGATAATTAAAAATGAAATGAAATTTAAAAATCAGACCCTTGTCACACTTGTCATCTCTAGGGTTTGTGGCTACTGGCAAGTGTATGGGATGAAGTAGATATAGCATGTTCACATAACTGTAGAGATTCTATTCAGAGAAGGCAATGGCGCCCCACTCCAGTACTCTTGCCTGGAGAATCCCATGGATGGAGGAGCCTGGTGGGCTGCAGTCCACGGGGTCGCTAAGAGTCAGACACGACTGAGTGACTTCACTTTCACTTTTCACTTTCATGCATTGGAGAAGGAAATGGCAACCCACTCCAGTGTTCTTGCCTAGAAAATCCCAGGGACGGGGGAGCCTGGTGGGCTGCCGTCTATGGGGTCGCACAGAGTCGGACACGACTGAAGCGACTTAGCAGCAGCAGCAGTAGAGATTCTATTGAACAGCTCTGAGTTAGAGTATGGAAAATCTTTCTCAAAAGAACTCTTTCTAAATAAGTTTGCAATGTTCTGCCCTTTTAATAGGATAAAATGAATACATATTTCCTGATTTCTGTTCATGTATTTTGATACAATGCTTCAGCAGTAGTGAAATCCACAGATGTAGGAATAAATGGACATCAACTGGAATGGTTTCTCTAGAACTTGCCTTCAAGAAAAATTATTTAATATCAATTAGACTTTGTGCTGTTTTTTTCACAAAGAAAAAGATTTGCCTTTACATGCTGTCAAAGAAAGTAAAACATAGCTACTTGTCTTCAAAATTAAACATGTAATCAAAAGCAAATCTTCTTCAAAATGATTAATTCACTCTTCAACAAAGCTCATCCTTCTCCCTGATTCTTGTTATAACTTCGTTTTGACAAGAATTTCAACTCAAATATTGTTTTTTTTTCACCACTTTCCAGGTGGATCACATATATATTTTGTATTTTTTCCACTCAAGATCATTGAGCTGCTTGTTACTTGGATATTGGAAGACATCTCCTCCATGCTTGCAAGACTTGACAGAAAGAATACTTTGGGGATGGCTTACTTTGAAATCTATACATCTATTAACTTGAAAATAAATCTGTCAATATGATACCAGAATATATATCATTCTATCAGTTCTGCTTTGGAAATATTATATAAAATATTGAATAATATATTGAATAGTATATATACATTATTCAATAATAATATTGAATAATATATACAATATTTAAAAATCATATTTAATGATATCAGTTATATCCAAATGACTGAAGGACTGAAATTAAAGGTATTAAACTCTAAATGACACTCTTGTCTAAGGTTAAATCACTAAAATAATTTTTAAAGAGGGGGAGGAAATTGCTTGAAATCATACCAAGACAACATAGTTTGCTTCTTCTACAATTTAAAGGATGATATTCCAAATATTTTTCAACCAGTAGGACTTCCCAGGTGATGCTAGTGGTAAAGAACCTGCTTGTCAATGCAGGACACTTATCTCTTTTTAAAATTTATACTAATTATTTCTTTTGAATTGGAGGCTAATTTCTTCGCAATATTGTAGTGAGTTTTGCCATACATTGACATGAATCAGCCATGGGGGGTACATGTGTTCCCCATCCTGGACCCCTTCCCACCTTCCTCCTCGTCCCATCTTTCAGGGTCATTCCAGTGCACCAGCCCTGAGCACCCTGTCTCATGCATAGAACCTGGACTGGCGATCTGTTTCACATATGATAATATACATGTTTCAATGCTATTCTTTCAAATCATCCCACTCTCACCCTCTCCCAGAGAGCCCAAAAGTCTGTTCTTTACATCTATGTCTCTTTTGCTGTCTCACATACTCATTGTTACCATCTTTCTAAATTCCATATATATCCATTAGTATACTGTCTTGGTGTTTTTCTTTCTGACTTACTTCACTCTGTATAATAGGCTCCAGTTTCATCTATCTCATTAGAACTGATTCAAATGCATTCTTTTTAATATATGAGTAATACTCCATTGTTTATATGTACCACAGCTTTCTTATCCATTCGTTTGCTGATGGACATCTAGGTCACTTTCATGTCCTGGCTATTGTAAACAGTGCTGTGATGAACATTGGGGTGCACGTGTGTCTTTTAATTCTGGTTTCCTTGGTGTGTATGCCCAGCAGTGGGACTGCTAGGTCATATGGCAGTTCTAGTTCCAGTTTTTAAAGAAATCTCCACACTGTTCTCCATAGTGGCTGTACTAGTTTGCATTCCCAACAGTGTCAGAGGGTTCCCTTTTCTGCACACCCTCTCCAGCATTTATTGTTTGTAGACTTTTTGATGGCAGCCATTCTGACTGGCGTGAAATGGTACCTTATTGTGGTTTTGATTTGCATTTCTCTGATAATGAATGATGTTGAGCATCTTTTCAATTGTCTGTTAGTCATCTGTATCTTTTCTTTGGAGAAATGTCTGTTTAATTCTTTGGCCCATTTTTTGATTGTGTTGTTTATTTTTCTGGTATGGAGCTGTATGAGCTGCTTGTATATTTTTGAGCATATCAAAAAGGACACATTTGATGAGTCAGTTCTAATGAGGTGGATGAAACTGGAACCTATTATACAGAGTGAAGTCAGAAAGAAAAATACCAATACAGTATATTAACACATATATATATGGAAATTAGAAAGATGGCAACAATGACCCTATATACAAGACAGCAAAAGAGACACATATATAAAGAACAGACTTTTGGACTCTGGGAGAAAGCGAGGGTGGGATGATTTGAGAGAATAGCACTGAAACATGTATATTACCATGTGTGAAACAGATGATCAGTCCAAGTTCAAAGTATGAAACAGGGCACTCAAAGCCAGTTTCCTGGGACAACCCTGAGGGATGGGATGGGCAGGGAGGTGGAAGGGGGTTACGGGACCAGGGGACACATGTATACCCATAGCTCATTCATGTCAATTTATAGCAAAAACCACCACAATATTGTAAAGTAATTAGCCTCCAATTAAAATAAATAATTTTTTAAAAATGATACAGGTTTGATCCCTGAGTTGGGAAGATCGCTTGGAGGAGGGCATGGCAACACACTCTAGTATTCTTGCCTGGAAAATAACATGGAGAGAGGAGCCTGATCCCACAGGGTCGCAGTCCATAGGATCGCAAGGAGCTGGACGTGGCTGAAGTGGCTTAGCACAGCACATAGCATGGACGCTGGCCCAGCATGACACGCGTGAGAGTAGGGCAGAGGCGGTGCGGGGGCAGCGAGTGCCACCTGCAGTTCAAAAAGACAAGGCTGAGGGACTTCCCTGGTGGTCCAGTACATAAGCCTCTGCACTCCCAATTCTGGGGGTCTGGGTTCGATCCCTGGTCAGGGAACTAGATCCCATATGCCACAACTAAGAGTTCACATCCTGCAGCTGAAGGATCCCATGTCCCTCAGCTAAAACCCAGTTTAGCCAAATAAATAAATAAATATATTGTTTAAAGTCCAGGTAATCTGAAGAGACTTCCAGAAATGGTTAAACAGCAAGGAGCATCTTGAGGATGGAGGTTACTGGTTTAACTAAACATTGAGAAAAATATTTTAGTAACGCTAGACATTTCCTAAAGAATACTAGCTGACTATCAGCCCTGCTCAACCATCCAGCTAAAGAATAACTTTGCTGCCATCAGATAAGCCTCAGGTCTTACTTATTTTTCCCCTAAAGAACAAAATGGTGATAAAATCACTTAGAAAAGAAAAGAAAAAAAAAGTCCTTGTTTAATCTACTTTTTGCCCCCAGAGCCTTGACTCCATATTATTCAGGTAAATGATACTAAGTTGAACCTAAGCAATATTTTGTGCACATTCTTTTCAGATTTTTCACTGCCCTCGTATTTCTTTGATAAGGCCAGAATAATTTTAGGGATGCTTCTCACTTTTCCTTAAAGGATGTTGGGATCCTTATCACTGGTTGGCTTGCAAGCATATGTTAGGTCTGCAGTGCTTGATGGATTGTGCCTCAGTTCTGAATTGTGCTATAGGAATACTAACCCTGGACTGCAGACCTTGCTGTGCATTTGGTGTGCATTTATGGTGGTCTACCTGCATGCAGAGGTGACTAAAGAAACTTGAGATAAACAAAGATTGATATGTTATACTTTCTTTTCTATAGGAACACATAGCTATTGCAATCAAAGATGCATTACAAAGATGCAAAGATGTAAATACATCTTTGACTTCTTATTCTTGAAAACCTTCCATTGAATGCCCTGCACAATATATTTTCAGTGCCAAGAAATGAAGTTTCCACAATCAGATGTAATTTTAATAAACCTATATATACTGTGCCTTTATGTATCATTGGGCTTCCTAAAAGCCAGCCTCTCAGAAAACTGAAGTGTCATCTAGTTGTTGCCAATTTACTTTTCTTTTTATTTTTTAAAAAGGAAATTAGTTTGGTCACACATGTAAAGGGCTTGAGAATCATTAATCTAGTCCTCATAAGAAAAAAATTGAAAAAAAGAAAAAAATTGAACAAACAAAAAATCAGCAATTACTCTTAGCTTAATCAGAGATTTGATGTCACTAGGCAAACCAAAGAGACAGGTAATGCATGGAATCACAACATACAAGGCGTAGAAATGACTATTAGAGCCAGCCGGTGGGAAAACCTAAAGAGTAATTGACTAGGTATTGGAGACCGTGAGTGGACTAGCTTGAGAGATAAAAACCCCTGGGGGCTCAGCTTCGGGAGGAGGAGTTCACACTTTCATGAGATTGACCCCAGGGAGGACCACCAGGTTGTTAGAATAAAGACAGGATGAAAACCCTGTGTTTCCACCCAGGGAAAGGAAAAGTAAACCTGAAAAGCAACTAGAACATCATGTGCTCCTTTAGAAAAGGCCCATCCTAGACTCACTTGGATCTACACTCTGGGGTTTTCCTAGAGCCCAACCAGTCTTATGGCAGACAGTGAAGAGGAACTAAAAAGCCTCTTGATGAAAGTGAAAGTGGAGAGTGAAAAAGCTGGCTTAAAACTCACCATTCAGAAAACAAAGATCATGGCATCCGGTCCCATCACTTCATGGGAAATAGATGGGGAAACAGTGGAAACTGTCAGACTTTACTTTGGGGGGCTCCAAAATCACTGCAGATGGTGACTGCAGTCATGAAATTAAAAGACACTTAGTCCTTGGAAGGAAAGTTATGACCAACCTAGATAGTATATTCAAAAGCAGAGACATTAATTTGCCAACGAAGGTCCATCTAGTCAAGGCTATGGTTTTTCCTGTGGTCATGTATGGATGTGAGAGTCGGACTGTGAAGAAGGCTGAGCGCTGAAGAATTGATGCTTTTGAACTGTGGTGTTGGAGAAGACTCTTGAGAGTCCCATGGACTGCAAGGAGATCCAACCAGTCCATTCTGAAGGAGATGAGCCCTGGGATTTCTTTGGAAGGAATGATGCTAAAGCTGAAACTCTAGTACTTTGGCCACCTCATGAGAAGAGTTGACTCATTGGAAAAGACTCTGATGCTGGGAGGGATTGGGGGCAGGAGGAGAAGGGGATGACAGAGGATGAGATGGCTGGATGGCATCATGGACTCAATGGACATGAGTCTGAGTGAACTCCGGGAGATGGTGATGGACAGGAAGACCTGGCATGCTGCGATTCATGGGGTCGCAAAGAGTTGGACACGACTGAGGGACTGAACTGAACTGAACCAGTCTTGGGGAAGAGAAATGCCTAAGTCCAGCCTCCTGTAATCTTCCCTATGGTGGAAGAGAAATTACCATTTTCAACCAACTATAATCTTCCTGTATCACACAGAGGAGAGAAAAGTACTTACGAAGGGCACAGACCANTGCCTAAGTCCAGCCTCCTGTAATCTTCCCTATGGTGGAAGAGAAATTACCATTTTCAACCAACTATAATCTTCCTGTATCACACAGAGGAGAGAAAAGTACTTGCGAAGGGCACAGACCAGGAGCCCATATTCACTATAAGACAGAGACCTAATCATAAAACTACTGGGGACTACATGGGGGAGGGAATGCTTGTCCTCCCCAAGACCAAATCACACATTGAAAGTACTCCTCTATAATCATGAGAATACACCTGAAATATCTGTATATCTCAAATTAAACAATATGCTTCTAAATAACCAGTGGATCAAACAAAAAGTCAAAAGACCAATTAATCTTGAGACAAATGAAAATACCAAAGCTTACGGGAAACAGAAAACACAGTTCAAAGAAGGAAATTCATGACAATAAGTGACTACATTGAGTAAAAAGAAAGAAATGAACTAAACATCATAGCTTTACATTTCAGGGAACTCAGAAAAGAAAAGCAATCTATTCCCACAGTAGCAGGAGGAAGCAGGAAATAACAAAGCCTGGAGAGAAATAAATGATGGAAAGCATAAGACACTAGAAAAGATCAGTGAAATTGAGAGCTGGTTATTTGAAAAGATAAACAACAGAGAAAATTGTAGCCGCACTTACCAAAAAACAATAAGGACTAATAAAACTATGAATGAAAGAGGAGACATTACAACTGATATCACACAAATACAATGGAACCTAAGATACTGGTATGAACAATCATCCAACAACAACCTGTACAATCTAGAAGAAATGGGGAAATCTCTAGACGCATACAACCTGTCATGACTGAATCATGAAGAAAACGAAAATCTAAGCAAGTAATTACTAATAAGGAGACTTAATTGTTAATTTAAAATCTCCCAACAAAGTCCAGGGCCATATGGATTCTACCAAACATTTTAAAAAGAATTAAAAACAATCGTTAAAACTTCCCTGAAACTGAAGAAAAGGGAATATTTCAGACTCCTTTTATGAGATCAGTATAAACCTAATACCAAAACTAGAGCAAAATATTACAAAAAATTGAAATGATCGACCAAAACCTCTCATTAATATAAATGCAAATATCCTCAACAAAATATTAGCAAATATAAACCATCAATGTATGCAAAGAACTCTAAACCTCGGCTAAAAGCACTTTATTCCAGGTATGCAAGTTTAAGTCAATACTCAAAATTCAATTCATGCAATCTATCAAATCAGTCAGCTACTAAAAAAAACCCATGCAATCACATCAACAGGTAATGAAGACTGAAAAGTTAGCCCTTTTATGATAAAAATTCTTAGCAAACATGGCCTAGAGGTGACCTTCCTCAACTTGATAAAGAATGCCTAGAGCTAATAGCATATTAAATGGTAAAAATGATTTCTTCTTAAGATAGATAGCAAGACAAGGATGTTGACTATCTCCACACCTATTCAACATTGTAAACTGAATGGAAAAAATCTAATGCAATAAGATAAGCAAATTAAAGTTATACACATTGGGAAAGAAAAATGGAAACTGTCTTTGTAGGTAGATCACCTAACTATTCATGTAGAAAATTCCAAAGAATCACCAACAACAAACTCCTGGAATAAATGATTACAGGAGTTTGCAGAATTCAAGGTTAATATATGACAGTCATTTGCTTCCCTATATACCAGCAGTGAATAATTAGAATTTGAAATTAAAAACACAAAACAATTTATACTGGCATATGAAAAATAAGATACCTAGCTAGAAGCCTAGCAAGATATGCTGAAGATTTATATGAGAAAAATTACAAAATGTTGTTGAAATAAATTAAAAATGAACTAAGTAAATGCAGAAATAATCCATTCTCATGGATAGGAAGACTCAGTCTCGTTAGGATTTTCTTTCTTCCCAATTTGGTCTACAAATTAAATATAATCCGAACCAAAATTCCAGTAATTTATTGTGTGGATATTAATAAGTCGATTCTAAAGCTTATATGGAAAGATCTAGAATGGTCAACACAGTATTTCCAGAAAAGTTACAGGACTCATAGTATTTGATTTCAGGACATTATAAAGTTAAAGTGAACAAAACAGTATAGTCCTGGTGAACAGACAGAAGAATAGACCAGTGAAACTGAAGACTCACAAATACAGNAAGCAAGGTGATATATACACAGCCTTGATGTAACCCTTTCCCAATTTGGAACCAATCTATTGTTCCATGTCCAGTTCTAAATGTTGCTTCTTGACCGGCATACAGATTTCTCAGGAGGCAGATCAGGTGGTCTGGTATTCACATCTCTTGAAGAATTTTCCATAGTTTGTTGTGATCCACACAGTGAATGTCTTTGGCATAGTCAATGAAGCAGAAGTAGATGTTTTTCTGGAATTATCTTGCTTTTTCTATGATCCAATGATGTTGGCAATTGGAGTTCTGGTTCCTCTGCCTTTTCTAAATCCAGCTTGAACATATAGAAGTTCTCAGTTCACATACTGTTGAAGCCTAGCTTGTATAATTTTGAGCATTACTTTCTTAGTGTGTGAGATGAGTGCAATTGTGTGGTAGTTTTAACATTCTTTGGCCTTGACTTTCTTTGAAATTGGAATGAAAATTGATCTTTTCCAGTCCTGCAGCCACTGCTGAGTTTTCCAAATTTGCTGGTATATTGAGTGCAGCATTTCTACAGCATCAACTTTTAGAATTTGAAATAGCTCAACTGGAATTCCATAACCTTCATTAGCTTTGTATTGATGCTTCCTAAGGACCCCTTGACTTCACATTACAGGATGCTGTCTCTAAATGAGTAATTACACCATCGTGGTTATCTGGGTCGTGAAGATCTTTTTTGTATAGTTCTTTTGTGTATTCTTGCCACCTCTTCTTAGTATCTTCTGCTTCTGTTAGGTCCATACTGTTTCTGTTCTTTATTTTGCCCATCTTTGCCTGAAATACTCATTTGGTATCTCTGGTTTTCTCAGAGTTATCTCTAGTCTTTCCCATTCCACTGTTTTATCCTATCTCTTTGCATTGATCACTTAGGAAGCCTTTCTTATGTCTCCTTGTTATTCTTTGCAACTCTGTATTCAGATAGATCTTTCCTTTCCTCCTTTGCCTGCCTTTTGCTTCTCCTCTTTTCTCAGTTATTTGTAAGTCCTTCTTAGACAACCATTTTGCCTTCTTGCATTTCTTCTTCTTGGGGAATGGTTTTTATCACTGCCTCATGAACAACGTTATGAACCTCTGTCCACAGTTCTTCAGGCACTCTATCACATCTAATGCCTTTAATCTATTTGTCACTTCCACTTTAATTTAGGTCCTACCAAAATGGTCTAGTGGTTTTCCCTACTTTCTTCAATTTATATCTGAATTTGGTAATAAGGAGTTCATTATCTGAGCCACACCCAGCTCTTGGTCTTGTTTTTGCTGACTGTATAGAGCTTCTCCATCTTTGGCTGCCAAGAATATAATCAATATGATTTCAGTGTTGACTATCTGGTGATGTACAAGTGTAGAGTCATCTCTTGCATTGTTGGAAGAGGGTGTTTGCTATGACCACTGTATTCTCTTGGCAAAACTGTTATTTTTTGCCCTGCTTGATTTTGTACTCCAAGACCAAATTTGCCTGTTACTCCAGATATCTCTTGTCTTCCTACTTTTGCTTTCAAGTCCCCAGTGATGAAAAGCACATCTATTTTTGGTGTTAGTTCTATAAGGTCTTGTAGGTCTTCATAGAACCTTTCAACTTCAGCTTCTTCAGCATTAGTGGTTGGGGCATAGACTTGGATTACTATGATACTGAACGGTTTGCCTTGGAAAGGAACAGAGATAATTCTGTCGTTTTGAGATTGCACCCAAGTACTGTATTTCAGATTCTTTTATTGACTATGAGGGCCACTCCATTTCTTTTAAGGGATTCTTGCCCTAATTAGTAGATATTATAGTCATCTGAATTAAACTCACCCATTCAGGTACATTTTATTTCACTGATTCCTAAAATGTCAATGTTCACTCTTGCCATCTTCTGTTTGACCACATCCAATTTGCCTTGACTCATGAACCTAACATTTCAGGTTCCTATGCAATATTGTTCTTTACAGCATCAGACTTTACATCCATCACCAATCACATCCACAACAGGGCGTTGTTTTCACTTTTGCTCAGCCTCTACATTCTTTCTGGAGCTATTTCTCCAGTCTTCTCCAGTAGCATATTGAACACCTATTGACCTGGGGAGTTCATCTTTCAGTGTCCTATGTTTTTCCCTTTTCATACTGTTCATGGGGTTCTCAAGGCAAGAATACTGAAGTGGTTTGCCATTCCCTTCTCCAGCAGACCACATTTTGTCATAACTCTCCACCATGACCATCTGTCTTGGGTGGCCCTACACAGCTTGTCTCAAAGTTTTACTGAGTTAGACCAGGCTGTGATCCAAGTGATCAGTTTGGTTAGTTTTCTATAGCTGTGGTTTCCATTCTGTCTGTCCTCTGCTGGATAAGGATGAGAGGATTGTGGAGCCTTCTTGATGGCAGGGACTGGTTGTGGGGGAACCTGGGTCTTGCTCTGATGGGCAGGGCCATGCTCAGTAAATCTTCAATCCAATTTTCTGTTGATGGGTGGGGATGTGTTCTCTCCTTGCATGTTCCATCATTCTGTGAGAACTCCAAAACTGCAACTAACTGCTGAACAACCATCAACTAGAGAATGTTGAATCCCACCAAAAAAGATATCCCTGTCCAAGGGCAAAGAAGAAGCCCCAAGACAGTATGAGGGGCAAAATTTTGTTTAGACTCAAACCCCATACCTGCCAGAGATGATGGAAAGGCTCAAACAAAATCTCGTGCTCACCAGGACCCAAGGACCCCACAAGAGACTGAGTCCCAGCTGCCTTTGAGTGTTTGAGTGTCTCCTGAGGAGGCACAGATCAGCAGTGGGCTGCTGCGGGGACAGGGGCTCTGGCAGCAGTAGGCCTGGGAGGCACAGCACATGAGCCCCACCACATCAAGCAGACCACCCACAAACTGGAGAACAATTATACCAGAGTGGTGCTCTCACTGTCAAAAAAGTTCTAGGACCTACAACAGATTTTCCAACCTGAGGATCTGAACAAACGGACTGAGAAATCCCAGGGAATTTGACTTTGAAGGCCAGTAGGATATGGCTACAGAGCTTTCACAGGACTGGGGAAACAGACTCTCAGAGGGCACAAACAAAGCCTTGTGCACACCAGGACTCATGAGAAAGGAGTAGTGTATGCAAAAGACACTGAGCCAGACTTGCGTGTGTCCAGGAGTCTCCAGCAGAGGGGTGGGTCAACAGTGGCCTGCTGAGGGGTTAGGAGCACTGAATAGAGCAGTCTTGGAGTAGGTCCTTTGAAAGAGGCTGCCATACTGATAGAATTAGGAACTAAATCAATGATTTCCAGCATCTTTCCCTCTTCTAAGGACACTGGAGCTTAGGCTGAAAAGTGAAAGTGAAAGTGAAGTCGCTCAGTCGTGTCCGACTCTTTGCGACCCCATGGACTGTAGCCCACCAGGCTCCTCCCTCCATAGGATTCTCCAAGCAAGAGTACTGGAGTGGGTTGCTGTTTCCTTCTCCAGAAGATCTTCCCGACGCAGGGATCGAACCCAGGTCTCCTGCATTCCAGGCAGACGCTTTAACCTCTGAGCCACCAGGGAAAGTAATAATGTATACCTTAACGGTTTCCAATAAAAAGAACTCAAATGAAATGAAAAAAATAAAAGAGGAAAAACTCAAAACTGCATTAGAGAATATGAGGAAATAATTCTAATGGATTATAGAAATCTGACTGAATAAATTAATTTTTTGCATATATATATATATTATTTTTATTATTATTATTTTGGCAAACAGTGCCCAAAGCAGACAACTAATTCAAAGCATTGGGATAGAATATTTGATATAAAAACATCAATTTGTGAAAGGAAACAGACCTAATTCCAAGTACAAATTTCTGAAGGTGTTTACTACATTTGGAAGTTACTACCATTAATTAAATACTATTAAATGCCTGAACTATTAGCAAATGCAACATTCTTTGATATTATGTAACTCTCCCAATGATCTCATAAAGTAGGTCTCCATTTTATAGCTAAAAAGTCTAAGGTTCACAGGTGTTAAATGATTTGCTCAAGATCACACAAGTAAACATCAAGACCAGAATTAAAACTCACTTTCCTGATTTCAAATCCAGAGCTCTTTTATTGTATATTACAGCTCAATGGAAGGAACCTTGGTGAATATGATGGACGGTGTGTTTCATAGCAGTTTTACACCACACTGATCGGTTAATTGTAGGGTAAACAAAGGATTACATTTTGATTGGTATTATGGTAGGATGAGCATCAAGGTGATTAATATTCAATTTAATAGTCATAATACCCATCACTTGAGTAGCTGTCATATGACTTACACTGCATTAGGTCATTTAGAGCTTCTGTCTCATTTCTCCTTCAACCCTGGGGTCGGGAAGATCCCCAGGAGTAGGAGATGGCAACTTACTCCAGTATTCCTGCCTGGAGAATCCCATGGACAGAGGAGTCTAGTTGGCTACAGACTATGGAGTCACAGAGAGTTGGACACAACAGAGCACGCACGTATGTTGCATAGACTCATCTCATTTCCCCATCACACTTTAACATAAAAGCACGATGATCTTCAATTTAAAAACAAACTGATGCTTAGAGTAACTAGGTGACTTGCCCAAGGTCAGACAGCTCAGTGTCTGAATGGAGGTCTGTTCTTTGTGGGTCCACACTCTTCCTGATATATTAATGTTTTAATTATTCCTTAACTGCAGTTAAAATGGTCATTTTCATCCTTTCTATTTTCGCTGTTTGACAATAGGTTAAAATTGCAAGTGCAATTAAATATTTCTTCAGTTTGCTGATCGTCTGCCTCACTGCATGCTCCAGCTGAAAGCACCTACAATTAGCCAGTGCTGATTAGAAGCTTAGGCAATCTAAGGATAGATTTCCTAAAGGATAACTTTTAGTAAGCATAAAAGGAGGTCAGCTCTTAAGAGGCTGGCCTTTATTGGTTTACATTTTCAAGGTTTTTTTGTAGGGAAAATGTCAACTCAAATATAACACAAAGTTGCATTTTCTAAATGCATTTTAAATGCTTGCAACTGTGACAGGTCTTGTAAATGTTTATCATATGAAAGCATAAACTGTGACAGAAAAGTCTTTCTACAAGACAACAGGGAGTGTAGGAGACTAGATAAGACTGCTGAGATGACAGTAACTAGAGATGAAAACCATAAATGTGCCCGTTATCTCCAGGAACCTGAAAAACACATTCCTTATTTTCTGGTTACAATGTCATCTCTGACTAGTTTAAGGAATTTTAAAGTCAGCGGTTTTACAAGTATCCCTGTGCACTGGGAGATGTCTCAGCAGATTAGTCATGGGCTTCAGGACCTGAAACTTCTAGGTCACTGGTTTGAATTTAACCCAAGTCATTACCATTAAAGGCTATCCATTGTGAAAGTAGCCACTGAAAACGAATTTGCCTATTTCATACATCTCTTAATACTGTTGACTTTACACATTAAATTCTTGTCTTCCTGCCAACTTGACCACTGCATGATGCACAGATTGGAGATGAGACTGAGTGAACAATGTGGAAAGGATAATTTGAGGGAGTAAGACGGTAAGAGTAGAATTCACTGAACTCGCTCTAGCATTCTCACATTCAGGAAAAATATTGGGTACATATAGGACATCCTCTCCTACCTTCTGGTTGAAAGAAAAAAAATACGTGTTTTCCTCAGTGAAAAATTTACTTGGAGAAAAGAAACAAACCCAAATTAGTACTTCCATCTTCATTGTGATTTCTCATTATTTTCTTAAGATGCTGCTGAATACCAAATGGAAATAGTAAGAAAGTTGAGAAATTTGCTTTGTTAAAGTGGTTATTATTTGCATGTAATTTGTGCTAGTAGTCACGTACAGATGTGAGAGTTGGATCATGAAAGAAGGCTGAGCACTGAAGAATTGATGCTTTCAAACTCTGTGCTGGAGAAGACTCTTGAGAGACCTTTGGACTCTCAAGGAGATCAAATCAGTCAATCCTAAAGGAAATTAGTCCTGAATATTCATTGGAAAGACTGATGGTGAAGCTGAAGCACCAATAGTTTGGCCACCAGATACAAAGAGCCAACTCATTGGGAAAAAACCCTGATGTTGAGAAAGACTGAAGGCAGGAGGAGAAGGGGATGACTGAGGATGAGACAGTTTAGTGGCATCACTGACTCAATGGACATGAGTTTGAGAAAACTCAGGAAGGTGGTGAGGACAGAGAAGCCTGAAGTGTTTCAGTTCATGCAGTCACAAAGAGCTGGACGCAGGGGAGTGACTGAACAATACGCACGTATGGAGATGCATCACGTGTCATGTAGGTATTAATTTGGAGCANTCCATAGGATTCTCCAAGCAAGAGTACTGGAGTGGGTTGCTGTTTCCTTCTCCAGAAGATCTTCCCGACGCAGGGATCGAACCCAGGTCTCCTGCATTCCAGGCAGACGCTTTAACCTCTGAGCCACCAGGGAAAGTAATAATGTATACCTTAACGGTTTCCAATAAAAAGAACTCAAATGAAATGAAAAAAATAAAAGAGGAAAAACTCAAAACTGCATTAGAGAATATGAGGAAATAATTCTAATGGATTATAGAAATCTGACTGAATAAATTAATTTTTTGCATATATATATATATTATTTTTATTATTATTATTTTGGCAAACAGTGCCCAAAGCAGACAACTAATTCAAAGCATTGGGATAGAATATTTGATATAAAAACATCAATTTGTGAAAGGAAACAGACCTAATTCCAAGTACAAATTTCTGAAGGTGTTTACTACATTTGGAAGTTACTACCATTAATTAAATACTATTAAATGCCTGAACTATTAGCAAATGCAACATTCTTTGATATTATGTAACTCTCCCAATGATCTCATAAAGTAGGTCTCCATTTTATAGCTAAAAAGTCTAAGGTTCAGAGGTGTTAAATGATTTGCTCAAGATCACACAAGTAAACATCAAGACCAGAATTAAAACTCACTTTCCTGATTTCAAATCCAGAGCTCTTTTATTGTATATTACAGCTCAATGGAAGGAACCTTGGTGAATATGATGGACGGTGTGTTTCATAGCAGTTTTACACCACACTGATCGGTTAATTGTAGGGTAAACAAAGGATTACATTTTGATTGGTATTATGGTAGGATGAGCATCAAGGTGATTAATATTCAATTTAATAGTCATAATACCCATCACTTGAGTAGCTGTCATATGACTTACACTGCATTAGGTCATTTAGAGCTTCTGTCTCATTTCTCCTTCAACCCTGGGGTCGGGAAGATCCCCAGGAGTAGGAGATGGCAACTTACTCCAGTATTCCTGCCTGGAGAATCCCATGGACAGAGGAGTCTAGTTGGCTACAGACTATGGAGTCACAGAGAGTTGGACACAACAGAGCACGCACGTATGTTGCATAGACTCATCTCATTTCCCCATCACACTTTAACATAAAAGCACGATGATCTTCAATTTAAAAACAAACTGATGCTTAGAGTAACTAGGTGACTTGCCCAAGGTCAGACAGCTCAGTGTCTGAATGGAGGTCTGTTCTTTGTGGGTCCACACTCTTCCTGATATATTAATGTTTTAATTATTCCTTAACTGCAGTTAAAATGGTCATTTTCATCCTTTCTATTTTCGCTGTTTGACAATAGGTTAAAATTGCAAGTGCAATTAAATATTTCTTCAGTTTGCTGATCGTCTGCCTCACTGCATGCTCCAGCTGAAAGCACCTACAATTAGCCAGTGCTGATTAGAAGCTTAGGCAATCTAAGGATAGATTTCCTAAAGGATAACTTTTAGTAAGCATAAAAGGAGGTCAGCTCTTAAGAGGCTGGCCTTTATTGGTTTACATTTTCAAGGTTTTTTTGTAGGGAAAATGTCAACTCAAATATAACACAAAGTTGCATTTTCTAAATGCATTTTAAATGCTTGCAACTGTGACAGGTCTTGTAAATGTTTATCATATGAAAGCATAAACTGTGACAGAAAAGTCTTTCTACAAGACAACAGGGAGTGTAGGAGACTAGATAAGACTGCTGAGATGACAGTAACTAGAGATGAAAACCATAAATGTGCCCGTTATCTCCAGGAACCTGAAAAACACATTCCTTATTTTCTGGTTACAATGTCATCTCTGACTAGTTTAAGGAATTTTAAAGTCAGCGGTTTTACAAGTATCCCTGTGCACTGGGAGATGTCTCAGCAGATTAGTCATGGGCTTCAGGACCTGAAACTTCTAGGTCACTGGTTTGAATTTAACCCAAGTCATTACCATTAAAGGCTATCCATTGTGAAAGTAGCCACTGAAAACGAATTTGCCTATTTCATACATCTCTTAATACTGTTGACTTTACACATTAAATTCTTGTCTTCCTGCCAACTTGACCACTGCATGATGCACAGATTGGAGATGAGACTGAGTGAACAATGTGGAAAGGATAATTTGAGGGAGTAAGACGGTAAGAGTAGAATTCACTGAACTCGCTCTAGCATTCTCACATTCAGGAAAAATATTGGGTATATATAGGACATCCTCTCCTACCTTCTGGTTGAAAGAAAAAAAATACGTGTTTTCCTCAGTGAAAAATTTACTTGGAGAAAAGAAACAAACCCAAATTAGTACTTCCATCTTCATTGTGATTTCTCATTATTTTCTTAAGATGCTGCTGAATACCAAATGGAAATAGTAAGAAAGTTGAGAAATTTGCTTTGTTAAAGTGGTTATTATTTGCATGTAATTTGTGCTAGTAGTCACGTACAGATGTGAGAGTTGGATCATGAAAGAAGGCTGAGCACTGAAGAATTGATGCTTTCAAACTCTGTGCTGGAGAAGACTCTTGAGAGACCTTTGGACTCTCAAGGAGATCAAATCAGTCAATCCTAAAGGAAATTAGTCCTGAATATTCATTGGAAAGACTGATGGTGAAGCTGAAGCACCAATAGTTTGGCCACCAGATACAAAGAGCCAACTCATTGGGAAAAAACCCTGATGTTGAGAAAGACTGAAGGCAGGAGGAGAAGGGGATGACTGAGGATGAGACAGTTTAGTGGCATCACTGACTCAATGGACATGAGTTTGAGAAAACTCAGGAAGGTGGTGAGGACAGAGAAGCCTGAAGTGTTTCAGTTCATGCAGTCACAAAGAGCTGGACGCAGGGGAGTGACTGAACAATACGCACGTATGGAGATGCATCACGTGTCATGTAGGTATTAATTTGGAGCAAAGTTCCAAGACAAACTAATATTAGGAATGAACCCATTTTCCCAAATCATAACATAGTCAGAAGATTGGAAATTCGTGATTAAGCATTCATTTGGAAACTGTTTCCAGGGACAGTTTTCAAGATTCCTTAAAAAATTATTCTACAAGTTTTTAAACAGGAAGACAAATGTGATGTACTCTTTGCTTCACAAACTGAATTTCATTTTCTCTTTTAGACCCCAAAGAAACTGGCTCAGAGATTAGAAAAAGAAAGAAGAAGATGTTTTAAAAAATCATCTGTCATGATGTATTTCCCTTTTCTTGATAATGCATAGGGGCATAAGAAAATATAAAACTACTTTTTACACGATTACACAATTTTTGGCAAATGCAACAGTCACTTTCTCCTGGTTAAGGACAGATTCTTGCTTCAATAAGCATCATGAAAGTTGCAAGTGAGAATATTAAAAGGCCCGGAAACTTTTCAGTGGTATAAAATATTTATTTCTATCTCTGATAATTTTAGTTTCCAGACTCTAGGGCAACCAAAACCTATTAATAACCATGTGCTGAAAAGCCCTATACTGTATGATATCACTTGTATGTGTAATCTTAAAAATACAACTAACTAATGAATATAACAAAAAAAGAGCAAACTCATGGATAGAGCCAACTCACTGGGAAAAATCCTGATGCTGGGAAAGACTGAAGGCAGGAGGAGAAGGGAACAAACCAGCAGTTACCAGTGGCAGAGGGAAGAAAGGAGAGCTAATATAGGGGAGAGGATTAAAAGGTAGAAAGCCATTAGATAAACGGCTTCCCTGGTGGCTCACATGGTAAAGAATCTGCCCACAATGCGAAAGACCTGGGTTCAGTCCCTGGGTTGGGACGATTCCCTGGAGAAGGAAATGGCAACCCACTCCAGTATTCTTGCCTGGTGAATCCCCATGGACAGAGGAGCCTGGTGGGCTGCAGTCCACGGGGTCGCAAAGAGTCCAACACGAGTAAGCAACTTTGACTTTCACTCCATTAGGTAAAAGGTAAGCTACAGTGATATATTGTACAATATGGGGAATATAGCCGATATTTTTAAAATAACTATAAATGAAATATCACCTTTAAAAATTATGAATCACTGTATTATACATCTGTACCACATAATACTGTACATCAACTATATGTCAATCAAAAAATATAAGACGGTAAAAAAAAAAGCAATAGTTAAAACAGCTCAATAAACAAACAAAAAACTTCTAAATGTTGTAAACAAAGTGGACTTAGCTACAGGTATTCTGAGCTCTCCGACTGGCCAGAACAGCCTTCTGAGATCTTGTCCCTGTGTGAACTGAGTAACAGATGCTCTGTGACCAATCACCGCCTGACTCTGAAAGAAGTGATGTGATTGGTTACTTATCACTATGAGCACCTGTTCCTTCTGTATCTAGGGACTAAAGCGCTGGCAGCGACCTTTATACTTGATGCAGTCACACTTCAAATGCCCTCTTCTAAAATGCAAACCCAGTTGTTGGGACACTGGTGTTTAAAGAGACCATGGTAAATGAAATCGCTCAGACAGGAATCTTATAAAAAGAAGATTTCCTGTAACTATGTGAATCGTACTATATTTAAGCTCTTGTGTGAGACTATTTGCAAAAAATATCTCCCTAGAGATTANGCAAACTCATGGATAGAGCCAACTCACTGGGAAAAATCCTGATGCTGGGAAAGACTGAAGGCAGGAGGAGAAGGGAACAAACCAGCAGTTACCAGTGGCAGAGGGAAGAAAGGAGAGCTAATATAGGGGAGAGGATTAAAAGGTAGAAAGCCATTAGATAAACGGCTTCCCTGGTGGCTCACATGGTAAAGAATCTGCCCACAATGCGAAAGACCTGGGTTCAGTCCCTGGGTTGGGACGATTCCCTGGAGAAGGAAATGGCAACCCACTCCAGTATTCTTGCCTGGTGAATCCCCATGGACAGAGGAGCCTGGTGGGCTGCAGTCCACGGGGTCGCAAAGAGTCCAACACGAGTAAGCAACTTTGACTTTCACTCCATTAGGTAAAAGGTAAGCTACAGTGATATATTGTACAATATGGGGAATATAGCCGATATTTTTAAAATAACTATAAATGAAATATCACCTTTAAAAATTATGAATCACTGTATTATACATCTGTACCACATAATACTGTACATCAACTATATGTCAATCAAAAAATATAAGACGGTAAAAAAAAAAGCAATAGTTAAAACAGCTCAATAAACAAACAAAAAACTTCTAAATGTTGTAAACAAAGTGGACTTAGCTACAGGTATTCTGAGCTCTCCGACTGGCCAGAACAGCCTTCTGAGATCTTGTCCCTGTGTGAACTGAGTAACAGATGCTCTGTGACCAATCACCGCCTGACTCTGAAAGAAGTGATGTGATTGGTTACTTATCACTATGAGCACCTGTTCCTTCTGTATCTAGGGACTAAAGCGCTGGCAGCGACCTTTATACTTGATGCAGTCACACTTCAAATGCCCTCTTCTAAAATGCAAACCCAGTTGTTGGGACACTGGTGTTTAAAGAGACCATGGTAAATGAAATCGCTCAGACAGGAATCTTATAAAAAGAAGATTTCCTGTAACTATGTGAATCGTACTATATTTAAGCTCTTGTGTGAGACTATTTGCAAAAAATATCTCCCTAGAGATTAAGAAATTTTAAAAATGTATTTCTATCAGCGAATTAAATTTTTATTAAAACGCAGTTCCTCATCCTATAGGGATCCTGTCATATGGGAAAACTTGATATTTTAATAATAATTTATTTAGATATCTTGCTCACTCTCTCTTACAAGAGAGATGAAAAAAAGATACACCATATTTCTGCATGATAAAATGTTGCATATTCACATAAAAGACTCCAGAAAATAATTCAAATTGTGGAACACTTTTGATTCCTCAAAGACCAAATACATTCTTCCATGTACCTCACAAGTGCAGCTTTTTATCAGATTGTTTTAATAATGGCACCACTGTTCAATTTGTTATATTTCATCAGACATGCATGGCAGTCAAAAGAAGTTAGACTTTAAAATGAAGTGTTCAAATTGTCTGATAATAAAAAGAGAGTGGCAGGTATAATTGTAAAGCAGTGACAGATAAATGAAAGATTCTGAAGGATGTTGATGGCCTACTCTTTAGTCTTAAGGAACAAATGCCCCCAATAAAATTCCCTTTTATTATAAGAAAATCCACTCATCCATCTTTTCTTTTTTATTTCTATTTTTCAATTTGCATAAGGTTCCTGCCTTGATGATCTCATGATCNATAATAAAAAGAGAGTGGCAGGTATAATTGTAAAGTAGTGACAGATAAATGAAAGATTCTGAAGGATGTTGAGAATCTGTTAAGATTCTTTAGATCTTAAGGAACAAATGCCCCCAAGAAAATTCCCTTTTATTATAGGAAAATCCACTCATCCATCTTTTCTTTTTTATTTCTATTTTTCAATTTGCATAAGGTTCCTGCCTTGATGATCTCATGATCAATGAGTGAGACTTACATGTAATCACATTCTTAAAATACAGTATAAAAGTGATAATTAACATACAAAGAATTTCATGGCATTTTTCTGCTTTATGACTCATGTATCTCATTTGGCTTTCAGAAGACAGGGTCAGCATATNTCAATGAATGAGACTTACATGTAATCACATTCTTAAAATACAGTATAAAAGTGATAATTAACATACAAAGAATTTCATGGCATTTTTCTGCTTTATGACTCATGTATCTCATTTGGCTTTCAGAAGACAGGGTCAGCATATGGAGGATCATTCATAAACAGGGAAACTAAGGATCTCCAAAATGAAATAATTTTTCTCAAGCCCACTTGCTCATCACAAGCCAAGTCAAAAATTAAACAGTTGACTCTTGACTACAAGTGGGTTTCTAATATACTGCTGTGTCTCTTTCCTTCCAACTATAACAAGATTTTCATATAAAATGGTAGAGAAAATGTTTTGAAAATGCCAACATGAGAAAATGTTTTTTAAATGCCAACATTTACAATTATTTTGATATTTTTGGAAGCATCCTGTAGGCTATAGACAAAAGATAAAATTTTAATAGCTACATATCTTTAGTTTTGAAAATTGTAATTAGCCTACCAATTTTATACATGTGTGCTCTCATCAGCTAATAAGAGTGGTAGTTAACTGATGAAGAGTTTTGATTTCCTTCCTAGGATAATTAGGATAATCATTAATAGTTTCTTCCTTCTTCATTTTTATGTCATCTCATGGCAGTATTTTCCAGTGAGTTTGTGATAACGTGATGACACAAATAGAATTCATAGTAGAACTTGTAGAAGAACAATTCTAATGATTATTGGTGCATTATTAAATAAGTTCACTCTGATTAATATCATTAAAGTAAATAGCGCAGAAATTAACAATGGTTCAGGTAGTACTTTAAATTGGTGCCTCCCTTATAAAGTAATCACTTCATTGCAGAGCTGTGTCAAAGACAGTCTCTTTAACACCATGGAATTTCATCTCTACTTTTGGTCAATAATAGTTAGGGAATCAACTGTGTCTGTCTGGTGAACTCTTCACCCTCAGTCATTTTAAGGCACAGAAATTAAATTTCTGCATTACACCCTGTCCACCGTGAAATATAATCCTTAATTGATTGTCATGGGGAAAGTCTGTGTTTAGCCAAGTATAACATAAGAACACGTGAAGACACACACACATGCAGACATATTGATGTCCAGCCACCTCTTTCTATCGAAACTTCTAGAGAATTAAAGGAGCCAAGNATAATAGTTAGGGAATCAACTGTGTCTGTCTGGTGAACTCTTCACCCTCAGCCATTGTAAGGCACAGAAATTAAATTTCTGCATTACACCCTGTCCACCGTGAAATATAATCCTTAACTGATTGTCATGGGGAAAGTCTGTGTTTAGCCAAGTATAACATAAGAACACGTGAAGACACACACACATGCAGACACATTGATGTCCAGCCACCTCTTTCTATCGAAACGTCTAGAGAATTAAAGGAGCCAAGTCATATTTCTTATTACTACACAGTATTTTTAAGCACCTATTCAGAGGCCCCCATATCATGGGTCACACGCTTTCTGTGGTGAAGGGGCTTTTGTAACTCAATGCCAGATTGGATGAATCACAAGCTGGAATTAAGATTGTTGGGAGAAATAGCAACAACCTCAGATGTGCAGACGATACCATTCTAACAGTAGAAAGTGAAGAAGAACCAAAAAGCCTCTTTATGAGGGTCAAAGAGGAGAGTGAAAAAACTGGCTTAAAACTCAGCATTCAAAAAGCTAAGATCATGATTTCTGCTCCCATCACTTCATGACAAATAGAAGGGGAAAAAGTGGAATCGATGACAGATTTTCATTTCTTGGGCTCCAGAATCACTGTGGACAGTGACTGCAGCCATGAAATTAAGACACTTGCTTTTTGAAAGGAAATCAATGACAAATCTAGACTGTATTAAAAAGCAGAGACATCATTTGCCAATAAAGGTTGATATTGTCAAAGCTATAGTTTTTCCAGTAGTCATGTACGAGCGTGAGAGTTGGCCCATAAAGAAGACTGAGTACTGAAGAGTTATGCTTTTGAACTGTGATGTTGGAGAAGACTCTTGACAGTCCCTAGGACTGCAAGGAGTTCAAACTAGTTAATTCTTAAGAAAATCAACCCTGATTATTCCCTGGAAGGACTGTTGGTTGAAGCTGAAGCTCCAATACTTTGACCACCTAATGTGAAGAACTGAGTCATTGGAAAAGATTCTGATGCTGAGAAAGATCAAGGCAAAAAGAAAAAGGAGCGGCAGAGGATGAGATGATTAGATAGTATCACCAACTCAATGGATATGAATTTGAGCAGACTCCAGGAGATAGTGGAAGACAGAGGAGCCTGGCATGTTGCAATCTAGGGGGTGGCAAAGAATGGGACACGACTTGGCAATGTAACATCAACAAAACAGAGGCCAGTGTTTTGTGCTAGGGGCTTCCCTGGTGGCTAGATGGTAAAGAACCCACCTACCAATGCAGGAGACATAAGGAATGTGGGTTTAGTCCCTGGGTCAGGAAGATCTCCTGGAGGAGAGCACGGCAACCCTCTCCAGTATTCTTGCTTGGAGAATCCCATGAACAGAGGAGGCTGGCAGGCTGCAGGCCATAGGGCAGCAGAGCTGACATGACTGAAGCGTCTTGATTGTGCACACACACATTTTGTTCTAATATGCTATGTGAGAAGCAATGTTGTAGAAAGTCATCAAGGATGAGGAGAAATATGAACCTTAAAACTTATATTTCAACTTCCTTTTCTACTAAGTCAATGGACTAGAAAAGAGGGCAGTTTGGCTATATGAATGGAAGAAAAGGAAGGAAGTGAAATTGAAGTTGCTCAGTCGAGTCTGACTCTTTGTGACCCCACGGAGCCTGCCAGGCCTCTCCGGCCTTGGATTTTAGGCAAGAATACTGGAGTGGGTTGCCATTCCTTTTCCGGGGGAATCGTCCCAACCCAGGGGTCAAACCCAGGTCTCCCACATTGCAGGCAGACTCTCTACCATCTGAGCTATTCAGGGAATACCCTGAATGGAAAGATGTATCCACATTAATTAAAGATAACTCAAACTATTTTAAAAAATCTGTAGCTAGTTGTTATCCTGTACGAAATTAATACATACTGTTCTCCTGTATAACAACTTTCTTTTACATTACTAGCCCATTGATCTGGCACTACAGAGAAGGATATTATTTTCAAATAAAATTTTCATAACAACTGACTCAATTAGGCTAGGTATCAACACTTTTCAAAATGGGAATCCTTTATAAGCCAATGATAAGGAATATTAAAATGCATCTGGACATAAAACAATACATCTGTGAAGCAAGCATAGCATTGCTTTAATTCAAATTCTTGGATCTGATGATTATATATTCCTCTCTCTTGTAGAAAATAGAGCTGTCCACCAGAATGTAAGACCAATGAGAGCAGGATATGAGTCCACATTTTACCCCAATGCCTAGCACATATGTGTTTATAACTTGAGAAATGAGTGCAGAAGAATCTTACTGAAATTCAAAAGTACTTCTGGGATTATGATGTACTCACTGTATGCAATGCAGCAAGCTCAACCTAGCAACACTGTTACTCAACACTGTTATGCTTCAAAGGTCATTTTGGATTATTTGTCTCTTAACATTGCATGGTCAATAGCGTAGGTGTGCTTAATCGCCCAGTCATGTCCAACTCTTTGCAACCCCATGAACTGTAGCCCACCAAGCTCCTCTGGTCATGGGATTCTCCAGGCGAAAATACTGCAGTGGGTATCCATCCCCTTCTTCAGGGTATCCTAGGTTTCCTGCATTGCAGGAAGATTCTTTAACATCTGAGCCATCAAGAAGTTAAAGCTTGATATTACTTTTAAGTGTTATTAAATATTGAGTTTAGTTAAACCAAATAAAAGAAACAAGCGTTTTCTAGTACCAGTTACCACTACTGGGCACCTAATTTATGAGATTTAGACTGAATGTTTTCCACTTTAAGTTCATTTTCGGGTATCTGCATTACAAACCATTCTTTTATTTGACAGATAATTATTTCTAAGCTTAATGGGAAATATACCAGTAAGTGAAATGGATATATACATCTATTCAATGTCAAAAACATTCTTTCTAATTACATACCCAGAAGTCTTTCTCAAATAGTGTATTTTACTTTATGACATAATAATTACTCCTTTCCACATTATTATTCCACCAAGATTTTTTTCATTCAGAGGATCTCTATCTAGTGCCTATTATATACAAAACCCAGTTATATACACTAGAAATGAAGAGATAAATCCAGTGTGGATTATTTCCTTAAGATAGTAACTCAAGTTATTCCTGAGAAAGGCACTATTTTTCAGGTTCTTCATCCTTCACCACAACATATCAACCAGCTGGTCCCAGGTTGACCTAAAAGATTAACCATGTCCCTGATGATACATTATATTCATGTAGGTTCATACAATACTATGTTTCATCCAGTAACTTCAGATTCATGTTGTCAACTGTGGCATCTCAAGTGCCTCAACAATCAAAAATCAATCTTTGTAGAGGTATGTTGCAGGTTTTATATCTCCTTGGCTTTTTTGTAAGAAATCAAGTGGCATGTTACCATGCTATTACAAATAGCTATGCTAGAATATAGGGATAACTTAGTGGTTATGAACACAGCCATTCTCATACATCAACTTGATTAGGCTTAGGACTATGCTTCTTCTCAGTCTAGCTGTATGATCCTTATACCTTAATTTCTTCATCTTTAGAATGCTGAGAAATATGGTACCTTTATTTTTGTTTCATGAGGATCCAACTGTTCAACATTAACAATTACTTCTTGCCTTGAGAACCCAAGAACAGTATGAAAAGGCAAAATGATAGGATACTGAAAGAGGAACTCCCCAGTCAGTAGGTGCCCAATATGCTACTGGAGATCAATGGAGAAATAACTCCAGAAACAATGAAGGGATGAAGCCAAAGCAAAAACAATACCCAGCTGTGGATGTGACTGGTGAAAGAAGCAAGATCCGATGCTGTAAAGAGCAATATTGCATAGGAACCTGGAATGTCAGGTCCATGAATCAAGGCAAATTGGAAGTGGTTAAACAAGAGATGGCAACAGTGAACGTCAAAATTCTAGGAATCAGTGAANAGGAATGATGCTAAAGCTGAAACTCCAATACTTTGGCCACCTCATGAGAAGAGTTGACTCATTGGAAAAGACTCTGATGATGGGAGGGATTGAGGGCAGGAGGAGAAGGGGACGCCGAGGAGGAGAAGGGGACGGCCGAGGATGAGATGGCTGGATGGCATCACGGACTCGATGGACTTGAGTCTGAGTGAACTACAGGAGTTGGTGATGGACAGGGAGGCCTGGTGTGCTGCGATTCATGGGGTCGCAAAGAGTTGGACACTACTGAGCGACTAACTGAACCTTAGGACCATTATTTTTGGTAATGTGTCATCAACCTTTATGCCACATTTTAAAAGTTACAAAACTCATTAACATAATGCCTTCACTTGTACTGTTCAAAATCTCAAATCTGCTGACTTCAGTTCTAGAGTCATGCATTAAACAATGCCATGGGGTGCACGCACCAGATTATAATATGAATGGTGCTTCCAGGTGCTGGGTAGCCTGATTCTCTGAAAATAACCCCGTGTAGCCATTGGTATCCTTCTTTAGGAACTGAAGGTATGTGATCTGCAAACATTAAAGAGGTGAGACAATTTTTACAAGGTTACATAGTGAATAACTTGCAGAGTTGGGGATCCTATGGCCCTTTGTTTTCTGCTTCATCTATTATTCAAAACTGTTTCAGGGCCATTGAATTCTGTGATGGAAGCCTTATCATTGTATAAACACTTAAACTTATCATTTTCTGTTTGTTTGACCATACAACTTACCTTTCACAAGTCACAAAAGTCATATGCCACACAATTGAGTAGTACGAGGATCTGGTCAAATGAGTTTTCAAATGGAAAGATGAGAAGTTTTAACAGATAATGGCTTTGATCGCCATTTTACGTGTGTGTGTGTGTGTGTGTGTGTGTGTGTGTGTGTGTGTGTGTGTGTGTGTATATACACACATAACTGTGTATATACAACTGCATATGTATATATACATATACAAGTAAAATATATGTATGTATATGTATTTGTAAAAATGTATACATATATGTTATAAAATGTATATATATGTATAACATATCACATATATATACATATGCATGTATATATATACATTCTTATAATACATATATACTTTTTACAACACTTTAAAAAGTGTTCACTACATACCGTTTGCTAAGTAAACAGGGGCCATAATTTAATGAAATTCTATTTTTGGTACCACTTTGCTCTTATTTTACTCATTGAAAGCAGCAGTTCTGAACCTTGCCCTTTGCTCTCAGACTATTTCACATGCATTTTTCACCTGGTTTGTGCACGGATCTTCTACTTAGTATACAGTATAGTACCCAGCACGCCCATGCCTGGGAAGCAGAGGGATGAGGCAAGAGGTCTAGCGAAAGACGTAGCACCACTGAAGTTAAGAGTCAGCTTATGAACTGAAGTTACAGTCAGCTTATGAATGGAGGCTCAAGGGCGTTGCTCAGAGAGGTAGTGCACTGACCAACTTGCTGTCTCTGGAGGGCTGGGCAGAAGGAAAAGGGATAGGTTTGTCAAAGAAGAGCAAGAAGTTTTGAATTGCAAGATGAGAGAAGAAGCTGGGAAAAATTCCCTGGGTTATATGAAAAGGGTGGCTGTCATGACTAAAGGATGCCAGAAGTCTCAGGTGGAAAGATGAAGTCAAGCAGAGTACCAAACCTGAAAACACAAATAACAATGGTCATAAATCCATCATAAGTAGAGTGTCTTAGGAACCTCTATCTTACATGTGTCTTAGGAACCTCTATCTTACATAACTTGTGCCATATGCCACATGTGATACACGGCAATGTCCCATCAATAGGAGAATCATTTCACCCATGATCTTCAGGCATTTTTTAAATCTAAATTCTTCAAATACAATAGGTAGATCATGGTTCTTTTAATACACATGAAAATGTGTAGTACAGAGTAAATGGGAAATAAACTATTTGCATACTTCTCTGGTTTTGTGGTCTGTACAAAATAATTCAAATAATTTTGAAGCCAATTAATGTCCTGTCTACTATGACACACTGCATAAGTTTGATATGAGTTTTATAGAACTTTGAGTTTCACTAGTTCCCATGGATTTTGAGAGCTTCAAGTATAGTGAAAAATGTGAATGCATTAGTCACTCAGTTGTGTCCAATCCTTTGAGACCTCATGGACTGCAGCCCACCAGGCTCCTCTGTCCATGGAATTCTCAAGGCAAGAATACTGGAGTGGGTAGCTATTCCCTTCTCCAGGGAATCTTCTGGACCCAGGGACTGAACCTGGGTCTCCTGAATTGCAAGTGGATCCTTTATCATCTGAGCCACCAGGGAAGCTCTCATGTACAATGATGACCACCATAAGTACAAAAAGGGAGATATTTATGGAGGAAAGCAAAATTATCTGATACTTTTTTAGTTTTTCTGAGGACATTTTAAGGAAAAAGGATCTCCCAAATATCTTCAGTTAGGAAAGGAAATGTTATGTATTTAATGATAGCTGTATGGTGTGTTTTCTTGGCAATGCAAAAACCTCAGTCCTGAAATGTTTATTGAGTAAAATCTCCCTTTTTCTGGGCATATTCTGGCTATTGCTATAACTTTTGCAGGCCTTTTACATAAGAGGATTATCCTTAGATTTGTAGCTTAATATTTGTCTGTGGTTTGTGCTGCGTGAATAAAAGAAATTTTCTATACTCTATGCAATTTTGTAGATTTTCACAGTATTATGCTTGCAACCTAAGGATAAAGATAACTCATGCCAAATAACCAGAAAACATATATTAGGTTTTAGACTTATAGACTAATATTCAGCACTGTAATCATGATTTGCTTGTTATGATCCCCTGGAGAAGGGAATGGCTACCCATTCCAGTAGTCATGCCTGGAAAATTCCATGCACTGAGGATCCTGGAGGGCTACAGTCCATGGGGTTGCAAAGAGTCAGACATGACTGAATGACTAACACAGGCACTTACGTAATAAGGCACAGATAAAACCTGTTAACATGGTTCTTAGTATAACTGTTCCCCAAACTCTTATTTACTGAGCAGTGTTCAAAGATCAGCCTGATATATCCTTTGTTGGCTGAGAGTTATCATGTTCTTATCCTGGGTTTATCACTCTAAGAATTTGAATGAGAGTGCTCTTACCTTTAAAATGTGTGTGTGTGTGTGTGTGTGTGTGTGTGTGTATGCACACATACATATGCATATATAACTTTCCATAGTGAGGGAACTAGGTCAAAACTCTAATTTACAATTTGATACAGGTAATTTATAAGATTAAATTATTTTATGTATGTGAAATATGTGAAATTCACTTTCTCATTTCAAAAGTCAGCATTTTTATTGTCTTAATCTAAGTCATGGTTCTGTGACTGAAAACATCAAAGTGACCATGTATTAGTATGTAGCTTATACCTGTATTTCTGTGCTTTCAACCTGTGAAACTGTGGGTGGTTTTATAGCAAGCATGATGGATTAAAATAGTATTCTGAGATACTATGAGGAATATTAGAATGTTGTTGTTGTTCAGTCACTAAGTTGTATCTGACTCTTTTGTGACCCCATGGACTGCAGCCTGCCAAGCGTCCTCTGTCCATGGGATTTCCCAGGCATGAACACTGGAGTAGGCTGCCATTTCCTTCTCCAGGGCATCTTCCCCACCCAGAGACTGAACCTGTGTCTCCTGCATTGAGGATGGATTCTTTATCACTGAGCCACTAGGAAAGTTCAATATTTGGATACAGAACATGAATTAAAAACCCAGATATTATATTAGGAAAGGGGAAAAAATCCTAAGAGCCCCTGGTTTGTATATATGATGCAATAAAACTTATATATATATA
>SJYW01038837.1:55626-75127 GCA_006410735.1 Raphicerus campestris
CCCCACGGACTGCAGCCCACCAGGCTCCTCCGTCCATGGGGTTTTCCAGGCAAGAGTACTGGAGTGGTTGCCATTGCCTTCTCCAATTCATAAGTATAGTTATACTCAAATAACTAAACATCCAATAGCAGAAATTCCAATGTATTGCATTCCCTAATACATTTCTTAATGGATATTGTTTGACAGTTACACTTAAACTGGTGAATTATCTGGAAATAATAATACGATGAATTATATATAAAATGTGTTACAGTATACATTTTATATTTAGTTCCAGTTCAGTCGCTCAGTCATATCCGACTCTTTGTGACCCCATGGACTGTAGCACACCAGGCTTCCCTGTCCATTAGCAGCTCCTGGAGCTTGCTCAAACTCATGTTCATTAAGTTGGTGATGCCATCCAACCATCTCATCCTCTGCTGTCCCCTTTGCCTCCTACCTTCAAATTTTTCCAGCGTCAGGGTCTTTTCCAATGAGTCAGTTCTTTACGTCAGGTGGCGTAAGTACTGGAGTTTCAGCTTCAGTCCTTCCAATGAATATTCAGGACTGATCTCCTCTAGGAGGGACTGGTTTGATCTCCTTGTAGTCCAAGGGACTCTCGAGTCTTTTCTAACACCACAGTTGAAAAGCATCAATTCTTTGGTGCTCAGCTTTATTTATGGCCCAACACTCACATCTATACATGACTATTGGAAAAACTATAGCTTTGCCTAGATGGACATTTGTCATTAAAGTAATGTTTCTGCTTTTTAATATGCTGTCTAGGTTGGTCACAGCTTTTTTCCAAGGAACAAGCATCTTCTAATTTCACGGCTGCAGTCACCATCTACAGTGATTTTGGAGACCAAGAAAATATTTAGTAGGCCTAATAAATGCTCCTCCATCCATGGGATTTTCCAGGCAAAAGTACTGGAATGGGGTGCCTTTGCCTTCTCTGAACAAATGCTTTCCTGAAAATATTATACATTATATAATTTTATGTATCACAATGCTATATGAATAGAAAATATTACAAAGCATAGAAGATTTGGAATTTTTATCCAAAAAATATAAAAATTAGCATAGAAAACTTTTAGCAACATAGCATGAGGAAGTAGTTCAAGCATTAAATTTTACTTTGAGTATTGTGGATCAAGAGAACTAGGAAAGAGTATAGAGTATGCAACTCCCCTTGACTTATCAAAGGAAGCATATGTATTGATATGAAAATAAACTTTTATGTCACTGAATTCATAACAATGAAAAGCGTTTAGGATATTGCCTCCAACAATAGACATATTTATGGCTCATTTACATAAAAACTTTTGAAAAAGCCAATGGCAAATAAATTGTAACTTGTATTTGTGTGGTGGAATTGCACTTACATAATAACCATGGCAAGTTTATTGAGTTCTTACTATGTGAGCATTTTTGAAACACTTAATATATATCAGCCTATTGAAATCCTACAGTAACCAAAAAAAGTAGATATTATAAGGCATGCATTTCTTCAACCATATGCATTGAGCCAAAGAATTGATGCATTTGAATTGTGATGCTGGAGAAGACCCTTGAGAGCTCCTTGGACAGCAAGGGAAATTAACCAGTCAATCCTAAGAGAAATACTCATTGGAAAAAAATACTGGAAAAAAATCCAAATACTCACTGGAAAAACTGATGCTGAAATTGATGTTGAAGCTTCAATATTTTGGCCACCTGATGTGAAGAGCCAACTCATTGAAAAAGACCCTGATGCTATGAAAGATTGAAGGCAAAGAGGAGGGTGGCAGAGAATGAGATGGTTGGATAGCATCACTAATGGATTAAACTTGGGCAAACTCCGGGAGATAATGAAGGACAGGGAGGCCTGGCATGCTGCAGTCCATGACACTGCAAAGACCTGTCCACAACTCAGTGACTGACCAACTACAATGCATTGATTACCAATTTCATCCTACGAGCTTAGAATTCATAAGTAAACAAAATGGTGAAAAAGCCTTTCCAATTGTTTTAGATAAAACAACAACAACAAAACTGAGATTTCATAAAGTAGGGAATCTAAGGTCACAAACTGAGTCAGCTGGTAGAGCTACTCTTTGAACCCAGGCAGTCTGTTTAGCCTATGTCCTTACAAATTAAGCCAGATGTGCTTCACATATGTAAATATATATTAGTAATACATGTTAGCATTTGTGTAAACCCATTCCAAGTAAACAAAGAACAATTCTCTCTGACCAAATGAGAGGATATATTGCCTGTAAGGGAAAAATTAGAAGGGAAGGAAGAGCCAGTTTGGGGTGAAAATAACTGAACTCCCCAAAGCCAAACATATTGATTGATTGATCCTTCAATTTATTTGTCTTTCTCAAATCCACATGGAATACCTATGCTAAGCTAGACTTTTTTTTCTTGGGCTCCAAAATCACTGCAGATGGTAACTGTAGCCAAGATATTAAAAGAGGCTTGTTCCTTGGAAGAAAAGCTATGACAAACCTAGATAGCCTATTACAAGGCAGAGACATTACTTTGCCAACAGAAGTCCATCTAGTCAAAGCTATGGTTTTTACAGTAGTCATGTATGGATATGAGAGTTGGACCAAAAAGAAAACTGAGCACCAAAGAACTGATGCTTTTGAATTTGGTGTTGAAAAAGAGTCTTGAGAGTCCTTTGGACTACAAAGAGATCAAACCAGTCCATCCTAAAGGAGATTGGTCCTGAATATTCATTGGAAAGACTGAAGCTGAAACTCCAGTACTTAACGCCACCTGATGCGAAAAACTGACTCATTGGAAAAGACCCTGATGCTGGGAAAGGTTGAAGGTGGGAGGAGAAGGGGACAACTGAGGATGAGATATTTGGATGGTATCTCCGACTCAATGCACATGCATTTGGGCAAGCACCGTTTCAGACATCAGAGATGTGTGAATGACTAAGATATGATGTGTCTGCCTTTCAAGAGTTACAGTCTTGCTGGCCACTGTGCTGCTGAGGCAGAGTCCCTGCTGACAATTCAGTGAATAAAGTACAAATATGTCCATAGGCTCTGGAGCATGAGGTAGGGAGACAGGGTACCCATCTGGCTTGGGGGAAGAGACAAGAATGCAGTCCTGAAAGTTTTAGAGGGAGTTTGTAATCAACATATCAAGTATCCAAAAATTAAGACGAAAGTGGGTTAAAGATGTCAACTACAAATTGGCACTTGCCATCTACCATGGGGAACATGGGCTCTTACCATCTATCACTGAAAGGAATAAGTCATGTGTTGCTGCTGCTGACTTTCAACACGGCGTGAAATGAACTCAAGGGGAAGAGTAGAAATGAGGCACTCTGTGCACAGGGGAAATCTAGCAGAATAGGTCTTCAGATTTTCAGGAGCTTCTGAGCCCAATTCTTGCCTCTCCTCATATCTAGAAAAGTACTAACATCCTTTCTGGTAGTGTCTGCTCCTGTGATTAACAGTAATTTTCACAACGCTAGCAGAAATTTGCAAAAAACGTGTGCTTGACTGCATGTACTCGCCATTCACCAAAACCAAAACTACATATATACTGATCTCCCCACCCTTTTACCCCTGTCTCTTCGGAGCAGTTTTTCGAGCTATAGTCCTCATTTCCCCCCAAATAAAACCCGACCCAGTGGTTACAGAATCTGCCTGCTAATGCAGGAGACAGAGACGAGGGTTTGATCCCTGGGTCAGGAAGATCCACTGGAGAAGGAAATGACAACCCACGCCAGTATTCTTTTCTGGAAAACTCCATGGACAAAGGAGCCTGGCAGGCTACAGTCCATGGGGTCTCAAAGAGTCAGACAGGACTGAGCACAGCACAGTACAACTCTCACGCTGTGCATTTAACGTCAACAAGCATCATTATATTTAGAATGTAAAAGAGAAAAGCAAGCCAATCCATCTTATTAGATAGCCACAGAATGCAGGAGACAAAGCAGTTCACAGAGCCGAAGGGAAAGACGATGACAAGGGGAGAGGGGAGGAGAGAGAGATTTGATCAGCTGACTAGTGAGAGAACCTAGAGGAAAACGTGGGTGAGAGGATTAGTCAGGACTGGAATCAGTACTGGTTTTACCATCTAGTAGCCTGCAATGTTTTGGCTTCCAGGTGACCCTAGTGGTAAAGAACCTGCCTGCCAATGCAAGAGATATAAGAGGCACAGTTTCAACCCCTGGGTCAGGAGGATTTCCTGGAGGGGGGTATGGTAACCCACTCCAGTATTCTTGCTTGGAGAATTCCATGGACAGAGGAGCCTGGCGGGCTACAGTCCATACTGAAGTGACGTAGCATGCATGCAGTCTGGGATCTTAAAGAAAACTTCTTACCCCACCTCAGCCCGTTTTCTTATTTATAAATCTAGATAAATAATATCCACTTCAAAACATTGTTGAGAGAGTGAATTTACTGTTTACAAAATATCTGACACCTAGTTGTTCAATAAAAGGACTTTTCTCCCTTGCACTATATCTATTATTTTGGATAAACTCTTAGAGATAGTTTTGAGGTCTGGTAAGTGATGGGGTTCCATCAGGACTCACTCCCCCTATATTTGATATACTGCATATTTTAAGATAAAGGAATTTGAGAAATGGTAGGTTCTGGAAGGACTTTCTAACCTTCCCCTGGAAGCAAGTCATAAAACCGTCAAATGAAAGGTGCCCTTCAACAGGACTAGCTAAGTCTTCCCCTGTTCACTACACAAGGCTTAGACCCCTGGATCTCATCCTGTTAATTTTCTACTCTTCATCAAACCCAGGATAAAAAGGCTCAGGTGCACCCTCTTCCTTGGGTCTCCATTTCCTTATGAGTCTCCCATGACATGTAAGGGCCTCCCTGGTAGCTCAGCTGGTAAAGAATTGCCTGCAATCAGGAGACCCTGGGTAAGGAAGGGAGAAAGAATAGGCTAATCACTTCAGTATTCTTGGGCTTCCCTGGTGGCTCAGCTGGTAAAGAATCAACATATAATATGGGAGACCTGATGTCCAAACCCTGGGTTGAGAAGATCTCCCAGAGAAGGGAAAGAAAGGCTACCCACTCTAGTATTCTGTCCTGGAGAATTCCATGGACTGTATAGTTCATGGGGTTGCAAAGAGTCGGACATGACATGTGACTTTCACTTTCACGCCATGTAAACTTAAATGAAAGTGTATGCTTTTCTCTTGTTAACTTTTCTTTCATTATAGAGACCCAGACAACAGCCTAGGGAAAAAAAAATTTTTTTCCTCTCCTATAAAACAGCACTAATTTGCACTATTGAAGATTTTAGAAATTTCTCTTTAAATCATGTTAGCTTAATAGGTGTAGTCGGTAACGATTAAATTCATTCGGTCTTTCTTTTGGCAACTATTTATAAACAAGTAGCCTTCTTTGATGAAGTCATACTAAATGCCACAGGATCAAATTAGTGCCTGAGAGGAGTTCAAAATATTCACAAAAGTAAGTACACAGAAATATTCCAGTGCAGGGTGGGGTTGGGGGCGGGGTGAGGGGAGGTGTTCCCTGGTGACTCAGTGGTGGAAAAGAATCTGTTCAAAATACAGGAGATGTGAGTTAGATCCCTGAATCAGGACTATCTCCTGGAAAAGGAAATGGCAACCCACTCCAGTCTTCTTGCTGGTAAAATTCCACGGACAGAGGAGCCTGGATGGCTACAGTCTGAGGGATTTCAAAGAGCCAGACAGCACTGAGCTAGTGAGCACTCGCTCCAGTAGGGAGATGTAGAGAGTGTGCCTAGAACACAGATGCCTGAGTAATCTGATCTGGGCTATGCTTTGATACTGCTGTTTGTGCTAGAAACAGGGGCTCTCACAGAACACGAAAGTAACATTTCTTAATGATATACTCTTCATTGGCTGAAATGCTTTCTTTCCTAAATTAAATCTAGTTTGTGGTTCTAATAATGCAATTCTACCCGCGATAACAAATGATTGGCAGGAAAAATTGTACAGGGCAAATCCTTCTAAGAAATAAGTGGGTTAAAATGTAATTTCCGAGCACAGTCTTGTTCCTGAGTTAATTTAGTGTGCCTGAATTTGTGTAATTTCACATGGCCACAGTTAACTAGGCCGTGTGCAGGGTGGAAACTTTGTTTTATTCCCCTAGATAGCTGATGATTAAGTCTTCTTAATCATCTTAACTACTAGCTACTGCTGCCTGGTTTATGTGGATTCCATCAAATTTCTTCTCCTATAACTCAAACACACATTTCTGCACAACATTTAGACATTATGCAATATATAATAGCGTACAATACCATTCCATAGTCATACCACTTAATAGATATCAGTAAGAATCCCTGATTATAATAAACTCTCACTCAACACAAATATAAAAAAATATTAAAAGTAGGAGGGGAAGACCATAAAGTTCCTGATTTTGTACAATTTACAGGAAGTAAGGGTGTGTGTGTGAGTGTGTGTGTTGGGGGGGTGGGCAGGGCATGCTGTGACTATGTAGAGGGAGCCAGATTACTTAGCAGTCTGATTATACTTATGAAAACATAAATATATGTTTTCAGCTCCCTATTCAGCTGCTTCACTTTGCTTCCATCTCTACAGAGAGACACCCCACTGGATGTTATGAGTAACAGACTTCATGGCCACGTCCAATGGCCCTTGAACTCATTCTCTCAGATGCTCCATTACCCTTGCCAGTTAAAATTCTTTAAAATGTTCTCCTGAGTATTCTTTTCTTATTTGCTTTCTAACATGCCTTTTCTTTCTTTGAGACTTGTGATTTTTGTCTTATAAATGTTAAAGCCCTGGCTTCTTTAAACTTAAAATGTTAATGTCTTCTTCCAGTTTTGCTAGCTTCTGCAAAATGGATAAATCAAATAGTCCATTCTCTTGTACTCTAGTTTAACTAGATCTTTTAGTCATCACTCTTCAAGTGCTTATGGTCCACTCCCATTAGCTTTTGTAACCATCAAATATCATTGCTCTCCTTACATACCTTTCATTTCTCATTTCTTTGGTTTGTCCCTAACGATTCTTCCTTACTTCCATTTCCAGAATTCTACAATGGCTTTCTGTCACAGACGTCTCTCTTTTCTCTCTTGTCTTCATGTCTGTAAAGTTTATTTACACTTCTTATACACTTCTTGGAGAAGGAAATGGCAACCCACGCCAGTGTTCTTGCCTGGAGAATCCCAGGGATGGGGGAGCCTGGTGGGCTGCCGTCTATGGGGTCGCACAGAGTCGGACACGACTGAAGGGAACTTAGCATACACTGCTACCAGATTTCTAAGATTTACACATAATTCTCTTTACAATATGATACTGGAAGAGACAGAATTTTTAAATGGCTTTGAAGATAAAGTCACAACTTCTGAATCTGGAATTTTAGGCCATCTATTACCTTAATTTTTCATGTATATACTTAATAATGGCTAAAGGTAGCTAAACCATGAACATGATCCTTATTGATTTCTTTGAGTGTATTTCCATCTCTCCTTCATAAAAAAAACATGAGATAAAGATGATTTTTCTGCTCCTTTTAGAGAAAAAGAATATGAACTTTGGTAAAATACCATACTCCAAGTCACAGACAACCAAAGATTGGTGGAAGAGATAACTCATCCTTGTTTCCTACATTTAAACACCTCTCTCCTACTTCTCCAAAAGTATATATCCAACATTTTCCTCAAAGCCTAGTTCAAGCTTATCTTTTTTGTGAACTCTTCTTTGAAAAGCCCCACCTTAAGTAGTATTTTTATTACTATGGTCTCTTTGCTACCACATTCTTTAATACAATTTAATTCTGAAGTTTGGCCTTAAGTAATATTTTTATTACTATGGTCTCTTTGCTACAACATTTTTAAATTCAATTTAACTCTGAAGTTTGGTTTAAGTTTCAGGAGAATAGGAAGCATATTTTCTAGATTCCTTTTCTGAAGCCAGAGGGTGAACAGGACCAGACTGGAATGTGTCTGTGGAGTTATGTGAGTAAGATATCCTTTTTCCAAGAGGAAATGGAAAAAGGAGGTGCCCTGAGAGACACTATCCAGTGATGGACACATCCCTCAGGGCTGGACACATCATCCAACTTGTCACCCATCAAAATACATGAAAAGTGAAAGTGAAGTCACTCAGTCGTGTCTGACTCTTTGTGATCCCATGGACGATAGCCTGCCAGGTTACCACATCCATGGGATTTTCCAGGCAAGAGTGTTGGAGTGGGTTGCCATTTCCTTTTCCAGGTCAAAAGGCGTGGGCAACAGACAAAGTTGGATTAAGTCAGAAATAAACTGTTTAACAATTAAGGAAATGATCAAGGTTTTACTCTGAACTGGATCTTGGGACAGAAGCTGGTAAAACTCATATGATCTGGAGTTCTCTTAACAGTAATGCACAAATATTAATCAGTTTGGGGAAAGAGACCTAAAGGACTTTAAGGACACATTTTGAGCTGAGGCAATGTAGGAAAACTTACAAAGTTTTCTATGGGATGATTTGGCTGTAGGACATAATAGATGCAAACCTTTTGTTTTTAAAATCAAAACATACTTTATCTAATAAAGGAAAGCAGAAGATTCTACTTTATTCCTGGTTATATATAAGATGCAAATACCTCTATTATATATTTTAAACCTACCATTATGTGTGATATATTCTGACCAAACTTTAGCTAAAATCGAAATGAGCCTTGTGATGAGNAATAAAGGAAAGCAGAAGATTCTACTTTATTCCTGGTTATATATAAGATGCAAATACCTCTATTATATATTTTAAACCTACCATTATGTGTGATATATTCTGACCGAACTTTAGCTAAAATCGAAATGAGCCTCGTGATGAGGAAAATTTACAGATAAGTGATTTTTGAAAATAGAATGGATGCCTTACAAAATTACTGAAAATAACACAAACCAGAAGAATTCAATGACAGGAAATAATGGATTCTGAAATGAAAGTTCTAAAATATCAAAACCAGTGAGGGTCATTTGAATATCAAAGAGCCTATGCATGAATCTATGATTCTGAACTAATGTAAGAAGAAAAAGTACTCTCCTAAAATTTATACCATTTAATGGGAAAAAATTAAGAAGTAAATCAACCAGGCAGAATTTTGATAAGAAACAAAATTGCTGAGCAATAGGCAGTAACCAAAGGCATAATGACAGTTTTAAGTGGAAAATGACATTTATGATTTTAATATATTCAGATTACAAAAATAAAAGCCCAGTAGAAAATATTGGTCCTACCAGTATAGGAACAAAGTGAGACAAAAATAAATGATTCTGACACAGATATGCTCACTCACTTCAGCTGCATCCAACTCTGTGATCTCATGGACTTTAGCCTGCCAGGCTCCTCTATCTGTGGGGTTCTCCAGGCAAGAATACTGGAGCGGATTGCCACTTTCTCCTCCAGGGGATCTTCCCAACTCAGGGATGGACCTGCATATCCGGAATCTCCTGCACTGTCATTTGGATTCTTTACCACTGAGCCACCTGGGAAGCCCAGCATATGCGATTGCCACCTCTGATTTGTGTTAGAACGTCTTCCCAGGCAGCTCAGTGGTGAATAATCTGCCTTCCAATGCAGGAGATGCAGGAGAAGTAGGTTGGATTCCTGGGTCAGGAAGATTCCCTGAGGGAGTAAATGGCAACCCACTCCAGTATTCTTGCCTGGAAAATCCCATGGACAGAGGAGCCTGGTGGGTATGGTTCATGGCGTTACAAAGAGTCACGTGCTACTGAGCATACACATACCAACAACAAATTGTACAAGTTAAAAATGTGTCTTATCAACAGGTGATTGTTTCATTATTTTAAAAATAATCTCCAATACTGCAGTACCTTGTAGTTACTTGAGAAGTCCTAAAACTAAGGCTTTGCTTCCCCGGTGGCGCAGACAGTAAAGAACCTGCCTGCAATCCAGGAGATCCAGGTTCGATCCCTGGGTCAGGAAGATCCCTGGAGGAGGAAATGGCAACCCACTACAGTATTTTTGCCTGGGAAATCCCATGGATTTAGCAGCCTGGCGGGCTAAGTCAACGGCCTCACAGAGTCAGACATGACTGAAGTGACCGACACACACAGTAAGACTTACAATCTCAGTGATGCCAATTATTTGCCAAGAGGAGCATAGCCAGTGCCCCCACTCTCACAAGCCCTTTTGTGCTATGATTTTATCTCCCTTTCCATAAAAGCAGGGATTTGTTTCTCCCTCATCATTAATCTGGTTTTGGCCAAGAAAGCACAGGAGACGCAGATATGGTACTAAATGGACTAAAGTTCTGAGTCTTAGAAAACCTCAGTGGTTCCATTCTTCAACCTCTTGGTCCTCTGACTTTGTTCACAGATGATATGACTATCTATGGAAAATATCCCAAAGGGTCAGCATCAACAACAACAAAACCTGAAACCAATAAAAACTAATTTCGTATACGAGCAAGCTGGAAAAAATAAAAAGCAATGGGGGCTGTTTCAATCAAGAGGTCTGCAGAAGAAAAAAGCACGATGACTAGGCTTTGGGAGGGTTAGGTGCAACCAAGTGGGGAGAGAATTTCTGTTGAGGGTATGCGATGTGAGATAACTTCAAATGAAAAGGCCATACTTGCTCAAAGGTACAGCTATTTTAACTAGAATAGAAGGAGAAATACAGGGCTAAATGATGGCTATTTAGTTTTACTCTGGTTTCAGCGTTGTCCTATAGGCTGTATGTGAATTATTTAACTTGTTTATTACAAAAAATTACACAAGTTCTGCATTATTAGAATTTATTTTACAGATGGGGAAACTGAAGCTTAGAAAGTTAGGAGCTTACAGAAAGCCTCAAATTCTAACCCTGAATTATGGTTGATGCTTTAGTCAAGAACCAGTAGACATGAAATGTGTGTGTGTGTGTGTGTGTGTGTGTGTGTGTGTGTGTGAGAGAGAGAGAGAGAGAGAGAGAGGAAGAGAGACTTAGCTTAGTAAAGCAGCATGCTAATAAAGATAGACATTAAAAGTAGCCCTCTCCTTCTTTTATTTCCTTTGTTCATCTAGGCATTTGCACCTTGACATCACTTGAGGGGTCGTGGAAAATCCCAGTGTCACTAAGAGTGACCTCAGTAGAAGGAGAGACAAATAATGTCATTGTTTAAGGAAAGGGGAGAACAATTAGTTCATTTTCATTTTGAAGGTTTACAAAGAAAAACTACTTAATCTCAATGAGGACTTCCTGGAGGGAATGCTTGGAAGTTTATTATGTTAGTTAACTTGCTTCGGTTAAGTATTCAAGGAGCTGGCTGGCGCCAGGGAAACTGGTTGTGTATAAGACTCGGGAAATCTAGTGCTAACACTTGTCACACACAGTTGGACAGCATGAGCAGAGAATATCTAATTAATTAATAATAAAGGAGCAGGGTTGTCTTCTCTCAAAACCCTGGGTTCTGAGTGAGGCTTCATCCTAATAATGGTCCCTTAGAGTGAGCGTGCCAAGTGGTTGCCAGTACAGGAATGGAACCTATGACTCTGAGGGGATGGCCAGGCCCCTATGGCTTGGACTGTGTCAGTACCAGGGTTCTTACATAAATGTGGGTGATATGATCAAGATGGACATCTGGAATTTTCTGTTAAAAAGACATGTGATAGTGTGATAGTGCAGGCCATTAAGAGGATAACCTTCAAATGAAGTGCTTATATTAACATCCCAAATTTGTGGAGCAGGCTTTATCTGTTTTATTTTGAAATAAACATAGAGAGTCTCCTTAATTATGATGGGTCTCTAAACCTACTTAAGTAGGCCAGCAAATTTCAACATCTCCTTTGCCAGACTTCACACACCTAGAAGTGAGAGTTTTGGTTTGTCCTCTGGGTTCAGTTCTAGGAACATCTCTGGCTATGACCGTCATAGATACAGAGATGCCCTCTATGACAAAGGCTGGTATTCATTAGAGGTAAGACAGACAAAGTATACCCACGGGTCAGCATTTAGTTTCTTCTGCAGCCTATGGTTTCTACAAGTGATATTCAAAAATGAGAATTTTCCAAAAGTCCTCTTATTAAAGATTTTAAAAAACACTGAGGTGAGCAGCTTGGAACTAGTTCTATGTTCTTATTAAGTGTTGCCTAAGGAAAAGTGAAAAGCCTGCAATTTCTAGTTCATCAGAAGAAATTTATTGCTCTGGTAGCATATGGTTCTTCCTAAAATATTACATAATCTTAAAAAAAAAAGACAAAACTACACTGAACAAATGCACACAGGAAAGCATCCAAAGAGTGAGAGAGAGAGCCTTTTATTTGTTCCTTTAGAGGGATAGTGGCAACTGAATCATTTTTGAACAAAACGTGAATTTATGCTCTTTTAAAGATAACAAAATCTGATTGTTCTCAAAGAGTCTGAAAGACAAGAACTACTAAAAAGCTGTGTTAATTCCTTTTTTTTTTTCTTTCTGTCCCTGAGAGTTCTCTAAAGAAAAGAATTGCTACAAAGTGGTTATTAAGAACAGAACTGCATGGCTGCTTTTAAAACTACTGTGGTTTTCATATTCGAGTTTAAAAGAAAAGGCTAAAATAATTTTTAAGGCAGGGCACTGATTTTTCTTGAACTCTTTTAAATGCTCATTTTTAAGGTGGGAGAAGACAATGTGACCTTTACATCTTTCCAGGGTTTACACCTGAAGTGTGATCCATCAGCCCTGATTTTCTGGGAGGTTTCTACATGTTGGTCAAAAAACCAAAATCACCAAAAATGTGATATATTTTAAAGTGTAATTTTCCACAGAAGGTAGAAAATATACTTTTTAAAGCACAAATAAAATCCTAAGCAAACATCGATTTGCTTTTGGAGTGTGACTGGTTGCATGATTGATATAATGGAATTTTATTTGAAAAAACATGCCCCTTAGGCTTTCCCCTGCTCTGAACATTACTGTAATCTCTGTTCTACAGTAAGTAGGGATGAGGACTAAGTGACAAAATCTGAAATGTAGTAGTTCCTTTTTTTTTTTTTAACTCTGTGTCAAAACAATTGCAGGTAAACCACTACGTCAATATGATTAGAACATAGTAATGGAGGATGTGGGTTATTGAAAATGTATATTTATTACCTCTTCACAATTTGTCCTTAGATGTCCTCAATAATTCAATTTCAAGACCTTTAGAACAAAGGGAAAACACTGTCCTTTCAATGCAGTTGGGGCAAAAGTTTCCATAAAGCTCCTGGCCTAATTTTTTGTAAACTATCAGTTCAGTTCCTGTACAAAAAGAATCTTCACAACCTGGATAATCACGATGGTATGATCACTCATCTAGAACCAAACATCTTGGAATGTGAAGTCAAGTGGGCCTTAGAAAGCATCACTATGAACAAAGCTAGTGGAGGTGATGGAATTCCAGTTGAGCTATTTCAAATACTGAAAGATGATGCTGTGAAAGTGCTGCACTCAAAATGCCAGCAAATTTGGAAAACTCAGCAGTGGCCACAGGACTGGAAAAGGGCAGTTTTCATTCCAATTCCAAAGAAAGGCAACGCCAAAGAATGCTCAAACTATGGCACAATTGCACTCATTTCACACGCTAGTAAAGTAATGTTCAAAATTCTCCAAGCCAGGCTTCAGCAATATGTGAACCATGAACTTCCTGATGTACAAGCTGGTAGTAGAAAAGGCAGAGGAACTAGAGATCAAATTGCCAACATCCACTAGATCATGGAAAAAGCAAGAGAGTTCCAGAAAAACATCTATTTCTGCTTTATGGATTATGCCAAAGCTTTTGACTGTGTGGATCACAATAAACTGTGGAAAATTCTGAAAGAGATGGGAATACCAGACAACCTGTCTTGCCTCTTGAGAAATCTGTATGCAGGCCAGGAAACAACAGTTAGAACTGGACATGGAACAACAGATTGGTTCCAAATAGGAAAAGGAGTACGTCAAGGCTGTATATTGTTACCCTGCTTATTTAACTTATATGCAGAGTACATCATGAGAAATGCTGTACTGGAAGAAGCACAAGCTTGAATCAAGATTGCCAGAAGAAAGATCAATAACCTCAGATATTGACTCAGAGTTGACTCAAGTTCAGTTCAGTTCAGTCGCTCAGTCACGTCCGACTCTCTGCGACCCCATGAATCACAGCATGCCAGGCCTCCCTGTCCATCACCAACTCCCGGAGTTCACTCAGACTCATGTCCATCGAGTCAGTGATGCCATCCAGCCATCTCATCCTCAGTTGTCCCCTTCTCCTCCTGCCCTCAATCCTTCCCAGCATCAGAGTCTTTTCTAATGAGTCAACTCTTCTCGTGAGGTGGCCAAAGTATTGGAGTTTCAGCTTTAGCATCATTCCTTCCAAAGAAATCCCAGGGCTGATCTCCTTCAGAATGGATTGGTTGGATCTCCTTGCAGTCCAAGGGACTCTCAAGAGTCTTCTCCCACACTATAGTTCAAAAGCATCAATTCTTTGGCACTCAGCTTTCTTCAAGCTTTCTTTCTTCACAGTCCAACTCTCACATCCATACATGACCACTGGACAAACCATAGCCTTGACTAGACGGACCTTAGGCATCAATAACTCTTACACTTCTTATTTTTCTTATATTTTTCAAAATATGTTTGCAAGAATATACCACCATGTTGATTTACTTGATATTTATATAATACCCAGAATAGGAAAATATATAAGTACAGATGGAATATTCACCAAACAGATTCGATCCTGAGACATAAATCACACTGTAACAAATTCAAAATAAATAAAAACGTACAATGTAGGGACTTCCCTCACAGTCCAGTGGTTAAGAATCTGCCTTGCAATGCAAGAGATGTAGGTTCAATCCCTGATTGGGCAACTAACATCCCACATGCCTTGGGGAATCTAAACCTGAGCTCTAGAGCCTGCATGCCGCAAGGAAAGATCCTATAAGACTCAATAAATCATGCCATCAAATAAATAAATATTTAAAAGAAAACAACATACAGTGTAAACTCTCAACAATAAAAAATAAACCAGAGAAAATCAATAACAACAAAAATTCAATAGGAAATCTAAAGTTTCCAAAATATTTGAGAAAATATTTAAAATACACATATTTCTAAATAATCCATGGGACAAAGAGGCATTCCGAGGGAAACTACCATTAGAAATCAATAAAAGTTTTTAAAGATTTTAAAACTACAGAAAACAAGTAAAACCACTGGTTCTCTATGTTGATAATTATCAGTGATAATAATCAACCTCTAGTCAGACAAATCAGAGGGAAAGGACAGAGGGGGATAGATGACGAATATCNTATGCCGAAGCTTTTGACTGTGTGGATCACAATAAACTGTGGAAAATTCTGAAAGAGATGGGAATACCAGACAACCTGTCTTGCCTCTTGAGAAATCTGTATGCAGGCCAGGAAACAACAGTTAGAACTGGACATGGAACAACAGATTGGTTCCAAATAGGAAAAGGAGTACGTCAAGGCTGTATATTGTTACCCTGCTTATTTAACTTATATGCAGAGTACATCATGAGAAATGCTGTACTGGAAGAAGCACAAGCTTGAATCAAGATTGCCAGAAGAAAGATCAATAACCTCAGATATTGACTCAGAGTTGACTCAAGTTCAGTTCAGTTCAGTCGCTCAGTCACGTCCGACTCTCTGCGACCCCATGAATCACAGCATGCCAGGCCTCCCTGTCCATCACCAACTCCCGGAGTTCACTCAGACTCATGTCCATCGAGTCAGTGATGCCATCCAGCCATCTCATCCTCAGTTGTCCCCTTCTCCTCCTGCCCCCAATCCTTCCCAGCATCAGAGTCTTTTCTAATGAGTCAACTCTTCTCGTGAGGTGGCCAAAGTATTGGAGTTTCAGCTTTAGCATCATTCCTTCCAAAGAAATCCCAGGGCTGATCTCCTTCAGAATGGATTGGTTGGATCTCCTTGCAGTCCAAGGGACTCTCAAGAGTCTTCTCCCACACTATAGTTCAAAAGCATCAATTCTTTGGCACTCAGCTTTCTTCAAGCTTTCTTTCTTCACAGTCCAACTCTCACATCCATACATGACCACTGGACAAACCATAGCCTTGACTAGACGGACCTTAGGCATCAATAACTCTTACACTTCTTATTTTTCTTATATTTTTCAAAATATGTTTGCAAGAATATACCACCATGTTGATTTACTTGATATTTATATAATACCCAGAATAGGAAAATATATAAGTACAGATGGAATATTCACCAAACAGATTCGATCCTGAGACATAAATCACACTGTAACAAATTCAAAATAAATAAAAACGTACAATGTAGGGACTTCCCTCACAGTCCAGTGGTTAAGAATCTGCCTTGCAATGCAAGAGATGTAGGTTCAATCCCTGATTGGGCAACTAACATCCCACATGCCTTGGGGAATCTAAACCTGAGCTCTAGAGCCTGCATGCCGCAAGGAAAGATCCTATAAGACTCAATAAATCATGCCATCAAATAAATAAATATTTAAAAGAAAACAACATACAGTGTAAACTCTCAACAATAAAAAATAAACCAGAGAAAATCAATAACAACAAAAATTCAATAGGAAATCTAAAGTTTCCAAAATATTTGAGAAAATATTTAAAATACACATATTTCTAAATAATCCATGGGACAAAGAGGCATTCCGAGGGAAACTACCATTAGAAATCAATAAAAGTTTTTAAAGATTTTAAAACTACAGAAAACAAGTAAAACCACTGGTTCTCTATGTTGATAATTATCAGTGATAATAATCAACCTCTAGTCAGACAAATCAGAGGGAAAGGACAGAGGGGGATAGATGACGAATATCAGGAATGTAAGAGGGAATACCATGAGGAGTCTGGTGCTATTAACAGGATGACAATATTATTAAAAAGTGTATGTCAATAAATTTAGCAACTTACTTGAAATGAACACATATGCACATATATAAATTACTAAATTTACTCAAGAAGAAATCGATAACCTAAATAATCTTTTATCAATTAAAGAAATTAAATTCATAGTTAAAATCCTTTCAAAAAAGTAAATTTTAGAATTTGATGGTTTACTGGTGAATTCTTCAAAATGCTGCAGAAAGAAAGAATATGACCTTTATGCAAATCTTCTTGAAACAGAAAAGCAAGAAAACCTTTCCAATTCATTTTGTGAAGCCAATATTTCCTACAGCAAAACTTGTCAAAAAATTGTATAAAACAACAGACTAATACAACTAATGCATTTCATGAGTATGACACAGAATTTTTATGAATATTAACAAGTCAAATCCACCAAATTATGAAAATAATAATATATCATACCACTTATTCTAGGAACATATATACTCAAAAATCAATCAATATAACATTGTATCAACTAATTAAGAAGAAAAAGGTATATGATTTTTTCATTACATATACAATAAGTATTTGACAAAATTCCACTCCTAATAAAAACTTCTGACAAACTAGTACTAGAAGGGAACTTCTTCAACCTGAAACACTATCTCTACAAAACACCCTACAAATAACATTATACTTTACAGACAAATTCAATGCTTTTTTCCCTAAGACTGAGAACCAACAAGAAAGTTTGCTTTCACTACTCTCGTTTGAACTACATTACCTGCCTTCTGCAAAACCTGTAGTAGGTCAAGAAGCAATAGTTAGAATTGGACGTGCAACAACAGACTGGTTCAAAATGGGGAAATTAGTACGTTAAGGCTGTATATTGTCACCCTGCATATTTAACTTACATGCAGAGTACATCATAAGAAATTCCAGGCTGGATGAAACACAAGCTAAAATCCAGATTACGGTGAGAAATGTCAATAACCACAGATATGCAGATAACACCATCCTTATGGCAAAAAAGCTAAGAAGAACTAAAGAGTCTCTTGATTAAGGTGAAAGAGGAGAGTGAAAAAGTTGTCTTAAAACTCAACATTCAAAAAACGAAGATCATGGCATCTGGTCCCATCACTTCATGGCAAACAGATGGGGAAACAATGGAAACAGTGACAGACTTCATTTTCTTGGGTTCCAAAATCACTGTGGATCACCATCCACTGTGCAGTCCCCCATGCAGCCATAAAATTAAAAGACATTTGCTCCTTGGAAGAAAAGCTATGACCAACCTAGACAGCCTATTAAAAAGTAGAGATGTTTCTTTGCTGACAAAGATCCATCTAGTCAAAGCTATAGTGTTTCCAGTAGTCATGTATGGATGTGAGAGTTGGACCATAAAGAAGGTTGAGCTCTGAAGTGATGCTTTTGAACTGTGATGTTGGAGAAGACTCTTGAGAGTCTCTTGGACTGAAAGGAGATCAAATCAGTCAATCCTAAAGTAAATGAACCCTGAATATTCACTGGAAGGACTAATGCTGAAATGGAAGCTCCAATGGGAAAGACCAAAGGCAGGAGGAGAAAGGGGTGACAAAGGACAAGATGATTGGATGCCATTGCGACTCGATGGACATGAGCTTGAGCAAGCTCCAGGAGATGGTGTCCTGCAGTCATGGGGTCACACGGAGTCGCAAAGAAACTGACACGACTGAGTGACTGAACAGCAACAACTCTCACTCGGAGGTCCTCATCAGCCCAAAAAAGCAAAAAAAAGAAAAAGTATACATATATGAATTAGAAAAGAAAAAATAAAAATTAAACTGTAATATTTGCAGGAGAAATAGAGGTCTAAACAAAAAAACTTGAATAATTTAGAAAGAAGCTACTATTGCATTCAGCAAATTTGCAGGATATAAAAATCATTGTTTTCCTTTCATTAAATGAACAATAGGAATTAGAATTAAGAAATAATAGTATCATTTAAAATGGTAACAGAAACAAAATAAAGCTAGCAAAATATATGCAAAATATGCATACTTATTAAAACATTATAGAGAGAAATTTACAAAGCCTAAATAAATGGCACTATATAACATGTTCATGGATCTGGAGACTCTGTGCTTAATACATCAGTTCTTGTAAATGAGCTACAGATTCTATGCAATCTTAAAAATAATAGCATACCTTTTGGTAGAATTTGGCAGAATGATTCTAAACTTCATATGGAAATGCAAAGGTCCTAGGACAGACAAAACAACTTCAAGAAAGAGAAACAAAGAAGGATTCACACTACCTGGTTTCTGTACTTAATATAAAATTCAGAATTAAGACAATATGGTACTGGTAAAAATAGTATAAATATATATCATTGAGACAGATAAATGAGAATGAACATAGACTCACAAATTTTCCACAAAGTCACCAAGACAATAAAAAGGACAAAAGATATTTTCAACAAAATGTTCTGTAACAATCACATATCCATATACAATTTTTAAGAGATCCCCAACTTGAAATACATCATAGACCTAAATGTAAAATATAGAACTATAAAAATTCTCAAGGAAAATACGGAAGAAAGTCTTTGTGACATAGGTTTAGACAAAGATTTCATTTGTAGGACATACAAAAGATGAATCACTAAAAATTTAATAAATAAAGTGATGCTTTATGAAAGACACTCTAAAGAGATTTTTAAAAAAGCAAAACAACAAGAGAAACTCAACATAGACTAGAAATAATATTTACAAAACGTATG
>SJYW01038837.1:96032-113712 GCA_006410735.1 Raphicerus campestris
AGTCCAAGGGACTCTCAAGAGTCTTCTCCAACACCACAGTTCAAAAGCATCAATTCTTCAGTGCTCAGCTTTCTTCACAGTCCAACTCTCACATCCATACATGACCATTGGAAATACCATAGCCTTGACTAGACAGACCTTTGTTGGCAAAGTAATGTCTCTGCTTTTGAATATGCTATCTAGGTTGGTCATAACTTTTCTTCCAAGGAGTAAGTGTCTTCTAATTTCATGGCTGCAGTCACCATCTGCAGTGATTTTGGAGCCCAAAAATGTAAAGTCTGACACTGTTTCCCCATCTATTTCCCATGAAGTGATGGGACCAAATGCCATGATCTTCATTTTCTGAATGTTGAGCTTTAAGCCAACTTTTTCACTCTCCTCTTTCACTTTCATCAAGAGGCTTTTTAGTTCCTCTTCACTTTCTGCCATAAAGGTGGTGTTATCTGCATATCTGTGGTTATTGATATTTCTCCCGGCAATCTTGATTCCAGCTTGTGTTTCTTCCAGTCCAGCGTTTCTCATGATGTACTGTGCATGTAAGTTAAATAAGCAGGGTGACAACATGCAGTCTTGATGTACTCCTTTTCCTATTTGGAACCAATCTGTTGTTCCATGTCCAGTTCTAATTGCTGCTTCCTTACCTGCATATAAGTTTCTCAAGAGGCAGGTCAAGTGGTCTGGTATTCCCATCTCTTTCAGAATTTGCCAGTTTATTGTGATCCACTCAGTCAAAAGCTTTGGCATAGTCAATAAAGCAGAAATAGATGTTTTTCTGGAACTCTCTTGCTTTTTCCATAACATCATGTAAGTTCAAGGTGTACAGCATGATGACTTCATATATGTATATACAAAGAAATGTTTGCCACAGTAAGCTTAGTTAATGGATTCATCAAGTTATATGGTATGTGTGTGTTTTAAAAGCTAGTCTCTCAAGAACTTTCACATATACAATATTGCTAACTCTAGTCATCATGCTGTGCATTNTCAAGGTGTACAGCATGATGACTTCATATATGTATATACAAAGAAATGTTTGCCACAATAAGCTTAGTTAATGGATTCATCAAGTTATATGGTATGTGTGTGTTTTAAAACCTAGTCTCTCAAGAACTTTCAAATATACAATATTGCTAATTCTAGTCATCATGCTGTGCGTTATATCCCCAGGACTTTTCATCATATATCTAAAAGTTCATATCTTTGACCACTTTCTTCCCGTGGAAACAGCTTCTATGAGTGTTTTTGTGCGTGTGTGGTGTGTGTGTTTGAGTTAGTTTGGTCTAAAAGTTCATTTGTTTTTTTTTGTTTTTTTTTGGTACCATCTCATGGAAAAACATGAATGAACTTTTGGGCCAACCCAACAGATTTCACATATAAGGCAATGATTTTATAGATATGACATCCTAAGCAGAAGCAGAAAAAGTAAACAATTGGTCTCCACCAAACTAGAAGTTTCTACATAGCAGAAGAAATTATCAACAGAATGACAGGCAGATTAGATAATAGGAGGAANTTCACATATAAGGCAATGATTTTATAGATATGACATCCTAAGCAGAAGCAGAAAAAGTAAACAATTGGTCTCCACTAAACTAGAAGTTTCGACATAGCAAAAGAAATTATCAATAGAATGAAAGGCAGATTAGATAATAGGAGGAAATATTTGCAAACCACGTTTCTGATAAGGGAGTAACATTCAAAATATGTAAGGAATTTGTAGAAGGCAATAGAAAAACAGCAAATAATTAAATAAAAATTGGGCAAAGGGCCTGAATAGATATTTTTCCAAAGATATATTCAAATAGCCAACAGATACATGAAAAGGTGCCAACATCACAACTATCTGGGAAATGCAAATCAAAACCACAATGCGGTATTCTTCTGAAAGGTGTCCTGTCCTGCTCTTTCATGAACCATATGTCCATCCTATCAATAATTTTCATTATTAAGCGGAGTTCATTTTTTTAAAATGATGGTTTGTCCCCCTCCCCGCCAAAATCCTCTGAGAATACAGAATATCTAGGAAATTCAATTTTATTAAACATCAGCAACAAGGAAACAAATGATATACCTATCCTTTTCATTTTGACAAAAGGAATTTATTATTTATAAAATCTACAGTTGCCAAATCCTGAAAGTACATTTTTAGACTCTCAACTGTAAACTCAAGCTTTTGTATATTTGAAAAATAAATGTCATATTCAAAGTAAGCTTTGAGTTGTGAAACTCTGGACTAGGGAGAAATCGAGAGCATCACTCCATGCGGAGGAGTAATGAAGTGGAGAGAGGAAAAGAGCCCACCAGTTCAGTCTAACTCATGGTCAGTAATGAGGCTTGATTCACCCGCTTTGCACAGTGTGCTCTGTATCGGGACGGTCATGTTCAACATGTTCTCAATATTTTGAATGAGGGCATAGAAGGACAGCTTGTTAAATTTACAAATGGTAAAGATAAAAGAATGAACAACTGAAATTATCTCGAGAGCTTGGGATTCCAAGCTCATTTATGGTACTGGTTTTTGAGCAGCATTTTAATGAGTTTTTATGCTATGTAATTTCTTTGAAAAGCAAATAAAATCAAAGTTTGCATTAATGAACAGAGAAAACTTGGATAATGGAAGTAGTCTTCATCCTTCTTATTTTGAAGTCTTGTTATTATTAGCCCATGTTCAGAATCGTTTGTTCATTTTCACAGCCACTAAAGCAGGATGAGAAGGATGTGGGGAGGAGCCTCAGGTAGATGAGATGTTTGAAAGTGATGCTTTGTGAGGATCAGTGAGTACACGGAGTGTGTGTAGTCTGAAGAAGAAGCAGCAGCTAAGGGGAAACATGATCACGAATTACACAAGAAATATGCAGCCTTCCATCTACATTCAAATGCTAGGTGTCATCCTCATGACTGACTGATNAGCCACACTGATATGGGAGCAGGGGGGCAAGATTCTGACTGTGGTGACTTTGGAAATGAGTGGAGTTTGTAAAATGAAATCTAGAAGTAACTGCCATAAATGCTGTACTCTAGATGCTAACGTTAGGGTTTCCCTGGTGGCTCAGTGATAAAGAATCTGCCTGCCAAGGCAGGAGATGTGGCTTTGGCTCCTGGGTCGGGAAGATCCACTGGAGCAGGAAATGGCAACCCACCAGCATTCTTGCCTGAAATCTCATGGACACAGGACCCTCGTGGGCTATAATCCATAGTGTCACAAAAAGTTAGACATGACTTAGCAACGGAGCACACACACGCGCAGCTGTCTCTTATACACATCTCCACTCCGCGTTTGTCACAACCCGTAGATCTTGACAAAAGACAGAATGAACTTTAACATGTAAATTACCAAATATGTAGGAAGCCAGGGGATCACAGGATGGAATGCACAGGCGACAAGAGAATCTGGCTAATGACAGTGTGTTCAACAGCCACACTGATATGGGAGCAGGGGGGCAAGATTCTGACTGTGGTGACTTTGGAAATGAGTGGAGTTTGTAAAATGAAACCTAGAAGTAACTGCCATAAATGCTGTACTCTAGATGCTAACGTTAGGGTTTCCCTGGTGGCTCAGTGATAAAGAATCTGCCTACCAAGGCAGGAGATGTGGCTTTGGCTCCTGGGTCTTGAAGATCCACTGGAGCAGGAAATGGCAACCCACCAGCATTCTTGCCTGAAATTTCATGGACACAGGACCCTCGTGGGCTATAATCCATAGTGTCACAAAAAGTTAGACATGACTTAGCAACGGAGCACACACACGCGCAGCTGAGAAAATTACACCCCATGCAAATACAAATAAACAATTATGAAACTATTTTACATAGGGACTGGAACTGAATAATTACTTAAATGGACAGAGGATGGTGGGATCCACATTTCTTACTGCTACAGTGAGAATTTTCAGATAAGGAATGGGGTGGCAGGCTAGAATGACTGAAGTGGTAATGGAGCATCAATATTAGTATTAAGCCGTTGTTAGTTTAATACAGATACAGATAGGTAGAAATAGATTCAGGTAGATACAGAGATATTTGTAGGTATATTTATTTACATAAGGGTTAGTATATGCACATATTGATATTTCTTCTTCTCTATCAGCCAAGAAGGTCTAGAAGTAAAGACACACCTGTAAGAATGAGCACACCCAGCACCCAGATCTTGGTTTGAGAGTACTCGCCTCCAATTAAAAGAACAAGGATTCCTTAGAGAAATGGCTGACTCTAGGACTACGGCATAAGATATTTAAGGTTACCCTGATGCATCTGGCAGTGCCAGGAAGTATGGACATGCTTTAAAACTTCAGGGATGAAGGTATGTCAAAAGGACACAGGGCAACTGAATGTGAACCTTGGTGATCAAAGTGAGAAGCATTTGTGCAACAAATAAGTAAACCAGGAGTAGACTACAACCACAATAAAACATCAATACTGATGTACCTATATATATATATATATATACACAAAGGATTAATTAAATATGGTAAATAGATGCATTTTTTAATGCAGAATACTGCAAAATAATTTGTCTTGATTCTGTGTCTTAAAGAAGTAGGTCATACTTCCCCACTCCTTAAACAGTGACTTCCTTCTAAAAAGGGTAACCAAACAAACCGGATCTCAGCTAGGTAATCAAGATTAACACTGACATGCTACATAGCAGCTTGAATGGGAAGAGGGTTTGGGGAAGAACGGATACACGTATGTGTCTGGCTGAGTCCCTTCACCGTTCACTTGAAACCATCACAACACTGTTAATTGACTATGTTGCTGTTGTTTAGTTGTTAAGTCATGTCTACCTTTTTGGTGACCCCATGGCCTGTAGCACTCAAGGTTCCTCTGTTGGTGGGATTTTTCAGGCAGGAATACTGGAGTGGGTTGTCATCTCCTTCTTCAGGGTATCTTCCCCACCCAGGGATAGAATAACGCAGCTCCTGCATCAGCAGGCAGGTTCTTTACCATTGAGCCACCCCAACAGTAAACTAAAAGTTTTTTTTTTTTTTAAAGGTTTAACATTGACAGTAATAAAGCATCTTGATACTATGTACCCTGGATATAATATGATGAGGATGGCATTTTACTTATACGACCATCCTCTCCAAACCCAGCAATACCAGTCTAATCATGAGAAAAATAGCATATACATCTCAGTTGATGGGCATTCTGCAAAATTCCTAGCCAGAACTTCTCAAAACTGGCAAGGTCATCGAAAGCAAGTTAAGTCTGAGGAACTGCCATAGACAAGAGACCCTGAAGGAGACGTAGTGACTAAATGTAATTGGTAAATTGGATGGGACCTTGGAGCAGAGAATGAATTAGGTATGGCTCAGATGGTAAAGAATCTGCCTGTAATGCAGGAAACCTGGGTTCGATCCCTGGATGAGGAAGATGCCCTGGAGAAGGGCATAGCAACCCACTCCAGTATTCTTGTCTGGAGAATTTCATGGACAGAGGAACCTGGAAGGCTACAGTCCACAGAGTAGCACAGAGTCAGACAGGACTGAGAGGCTAACACTTCACTTCTCTTCAAGGAGACTGGAATAAAGATTGAACTTAGCAATAATATATGAGCATTGTTGTTTTTTTTTAAATTATGATAAACGTTAATACACTAAGGTAAGTTACTAAGGAACGTAGAGAAAACTGGTCATTGACTAAATGGGAAATGAGGACTCTCTACTGCCTTCACAACTTTTCTGAAATCTAAATCTATTCTAAAATAAAAATAGTTTAATTTTAAAAATGGGGTTGTAAAACTTTATACAGGGCACATAACAAAGGGGGATTCTTTATCACTGTGCCATCTTAAGTTTCATGAATTTGCCCTGGGAGAAAACTGAGTCAAGGTCAAGATCAAAATTGGGTATCCGTTTCAGTCAGTGTGACTAAGTGAGGAAACCTCTAAAGTATGGCAGAGTATCAAATGACAAAGTTATGGAGAAGATAAAATATCACAGGCTTTAACAATTTCAGAATGATGCAAAAGGTCACTTTATTTCTTCCTCTCTCACCACTTGATATTTAAAATTACTTAGCTTTCAATTATTTTTAAAAAGTTGTCTGTTAACTCTTAGCCATGAAGTGAGCTCCTAAAGACAGAAAGAACCTGGAGTGGGGTGAGTAGACACAGAAGTGATGTTAATAACAATGTACTGCAGTGTAATTTTCAACTTGCCCTCTCATACAGAATCTCGTTTGATCGCAGTATTCTTCTCTGCTAGGGGAAGTATAATATTTACAGTGTATTTCAAGGTAAATGTGACATAATACATGTAAAGCATACGGATCTCAACTTTAAGGATTTATAAAAGGCTGTAAGAATTTAGCATTGTATATTTACAAATATCACCCAATCTCTACATTTCAGGACTGGAGATGTGGATCCTAGTAGAATTCTCAACCCATAGGTCCCTTAGTGATACTGAGTTACCTCCTTCAGTCTCTATTTCTCATAAGAAGAACAGAAATACTCAAGAAATGCTTCACAATCTCAAGGCCATGATTAACATTTATGGGAAGAGGGGTGAAGGAGCTAGCCAGTAATTATCAGTGCACCATGCTGCTGTACATTCCTGGCAAGAACCTTATTGGGTCAAGTATCACACAGCACTGTCAGCCATAGGCTCCCAGAGATACTAAGAGACTAAAGGTCTTCACAAGATCCAGCAGGTGCCATTTCCACGCCATGTCAGATGCTGGAAAAATGCAGTCATGATACAGTCAAATCACTGTCATGGATTCTTATATTACACTAATTTCTTAATTTTACTATTCAGAGAAAAGAATTGGTAATATAGATACTCTGATTACAATGTGGTCAAATTTCACACTAGTAATGATTGAATAGACTCCCTTTATAGGAATAATGAAAGTCAACTAGGCTACAGAGACTGTACAAATTCATATAGGCAGTTAACTTTAACAAAGACTATAACCATATCTTCTTGACTCTTGCTAAGTAAAATAAGTTTTTCACTACCTCTTTAAATACTACACAAAATGTATAGAGATTAAAGTACAGAGATAATATTTTTCTTCAAACAATATCTTGAATTTGGGTTTAATCTAATATTAGGACCTAGTACATCTTATACTGGCTTCCCTGGTGGCTCAGATGGTAAAGCGTCTGTCTACAGTGCTGGAGACCCAGGTTCGAGCCCTGGGTTGGGAAGATCCCCCGGAGAAAGAAATGGCAACCCACTCCAGGACTACTGACTGGAAAATCCCATGGACAGAGGAGCCTAGTAGACTACAGTACAGGGTTGCAGAGAGTCGGACATGACTGAGTGACTTCACTAGTATACCTTATATTTGACAAGTGGTGTTGAAGATATTAGGAAATTATATGAGTATAATTTAAATATTACACACTAGTCTCTGACTTGTTAATGTTAAAATTAGTTTCAATTCAATAACTTTCATGACACTTTCTTTACACTTTCAAGATTTTGGAAAGGGAATTTAATTATTTCTTTTAATTTTAGGAACTCCACTTGTATTTTTCTGTTTATAAAATGTTTGACACAGTTATCCTTACTTTTACTGGGCTTCAATAACTTTGCATAAACATTTATACATTTTTTCAACAAAATGAGTTCAGATTCTAATCAAATATTTACTTAAAAAACAAAAAAACTAGCCTTCTGCTCTTATTAAGTAGAAAAGAATGGTACAATAAAAGACACAAATGGCATGGACCTAACAGAAACAGAAGATATTCAGAAGAGGAGGCAAGAATACACAGAACTGTACAAAAAATATCTTCATGATCCAGACAATCATGATGGTGTGATCACTCACCTAGAGCCACACATCCTGGAATGTGAAGTCAAGTGGGCCTTAGAAAGCATCACTATGAATAAAGCTGGTGGAGCTGACGGAATTCCAGTTGAGCTATTTCAAATACTAAAAGATGATGCTATGAAGTGTTGCAGTCAATATGCAAGCAAATTTAGAAAACTCAGCAGTGGCCACAGGACTGGAAAAGGTCAGATTTCATTCCAATCCCAAAGAATGGCAATGTCAAAGAATGCTCAAACTACAAAAGCACATGTCTCACATGCTAGCAAAGTAATGCTCAAAATTCGCCAAGCCAGGCTTCAACAGTACATGAACCGTGAACTTACAGATGTTCAAGCTGGATTTTGAAAAGGAAGAGGAACCAGAGATCAAATTGCCAGCATCCATTGGATCATCAAAAAAATGAAAGAGTTACAGAAAAACATCTGCTTCATTAACTATGCCAAAGCCTTTGACTGTGTGCATCACAATGAACTGTGGAAAATTCTGAAAGTGATGGGAATACCAGACCACCTGACCTATCTCCTGAGAAATCTGAATGTAGGTCAAGAAGCAACAGTTAGAACTGGACATGGAAAAACAGACTGGTTCCAAATCAGGAAAAGAGTACGTCAAGGCTATGTATTGTCATCCTGCTTATTTAACTTCTATGCAGAGTACATCATGAGAAATTCTGGGCTGGATGAAGCACAAGCTGGAATCAAGATTGCCAGGTGAAATATCAGTAACCTCAGATATGCAGATGACACCATTCTTATGCCAGAAAGGAAAAAGAATTAAAAAGCCTTTTGATGAAAGTGAATAGGAGAGTGAAAAAGTTGACTTAAAACTCAACATTCAGAAAACTAAGATCATGGAATCTGGTCCCATCACTTCGTGGCAAATAGATGGGGAAACAATGGAAACAGTGACACATTTTATCTTTTGGGGCTCCAATATGACTACAGATTGTGACTGTAGCCACAAAGTTAAAAGACACTTGCTCCTTGGAAGAATAGCAATGACCAACATAGACAGCATATTAAAAAGCAGAGACACTGCTTTGCCAAATAAGGTGCATCTAGTCAAAGTTATGGTTTTTCCAGTAGTCATGTATGGATGTCAGAGTTGAACTATAAAGAAAGCTAGGCATCGAAGAATTGATACTTTTGAACTGTGGTGTTGGAGAAGACTCTTGAGAGTCCCTTGGACTGCAAGGAGATCCAACCAGTCCATCCTAAAGGAAATCAGTCCTGAATATTAATTGAAAGGACTGATGCTGAAGGTGAAACTCCAATATTTTGGCCACCTGATGCGAAGAGCTGACTCATTTGCAAAGACCTCGATGCTGGGAAAGATTGAAGGCAGGAGAAGAAGGGGACGACAGAAGATGAGATGGTTGGATGGCATCACTGACTCAATGGACATGAGTCTGGGTAAACTCCAAAAGTTGATGATGGACAGGGAAGCCTGGTGTGCTGCAGTCCATGGGGTCACAGAGTTGGATATGACTGAGCAACTGAACTGAACTGATGTTTACAAAGTCACAGTACCTTGGTGTCTCAAAACTGCATATTAAATGTGGGCTAATTATGCTTGGAAGATCTACTTGGATTTCAGAAATGTATTTATTCATGGATATTCTTTGGTGGCTCAGTGGTAAAGGACCTGACTGCCAAGCAGGAGATGCAGGCTCAATCTCTGGATCTGGAGGATGCCCTGGAGAGGGAATGGCAAGCCTCTCCAGTATCCTTGCCTGGGAAACCCCATAGACAGAGGAGCCTGGTGGGCTACAGTCCATGGGATCATAAAGAGTCAGATATGACTTGGCTACTGTCGTATTTTTTCATACACATGGGAATATTCTTCCTAAAAATTATGGTGATTTTCTTTTCTCAGATACCATCTCGGTATGATACAGACAGATTGTAAATAATTTGAAAACAGTATCCTAAAATAATACATATTGTGATCTCTGGTTAATGTTGTTAATCTTTGGAAAGAAAACCCTAAAGTGTAAAATTCAAAAGCTTTATTTTAAGGAGGGAGCATTTTGAGAGAAACAGCATGCTTTCTAAATAAAAAGTAATTATGTAAAAATTACATGGGTTAAAGATATTGAGCCTCTATTACTATATTAACCTCGCATTTCTTTGAACAAGTATGGAACAGGTGATTTTTCTTCTGAGCCACAGTCCATGAAATAATTGAACTTTCTTTCAATGAGGCAGTGTATCACATCCCGGCTGAGAGGTGAATCCGAAGCTCCAAAGAGTGATGAACATCCGATTCAACGAATTATTTCCTAAAGTGTCTTTTTAAACTTGTTTCCTATATTTTTTATTTCCTTGTCTTAACCCAGAAAAAAGCAAGCGGGAAAGAAAAGCAAGCCAAATAATGACCTCACAACAAAAATCAAATACATGTTATTAAGAAAGACAAATAATATGAATTGAGGTAGTATTAAACTTAGAAAAGCAATGTCTGATTTCTTTAACTATTCATTTTATTTTAGTCATTTTTATAAGTGGTGTATTTATTCAACTATTTACATTCTGAAGGATCTGAGAATTTTACTATATATACTTGACTTTCACAAACCTCCTAAAAGAAAAACACCTTGATTTTTTTTCTTTTTACTTTAGACATGGCTACTAGGAAATTTTTAAATGCCACATTTCTTGATATATTTATGTGCATCTCTACATCAGTTTTAGGTTGTCCTTACATTGGACAATGGGTCTACTTATTGTCAAAGAATCTAAACTACACTTTTATATGAGAAAACTGCATGGTTGATAAACCATTTTTTCAAGTTTTTTTGTACTGTTGATATTCATTTAAGGGACAAATTTGTTTCATAAAATTGGCTGTACAAAATCGCTATGAGGTAATGTGTCATAAAATTACAAAGGAAATACCAGACAAAAGTAAGACCTCCAAGGCATTACAATCCAGAAATTCTTAAAATGTTCTGAATACCAGCATCCATTGAGAATCGGATTAAAAACTGTTCTCTCAGGGGAAAAAAAAATGTACAGATTCACAAACTTTTGCATTCAGTTCCACTATATTTGAAACACAACTTAGATTTCCATTTGTAGACGAACCCCAAGTTGTAGAATGTTGGGTATCCTTCAAGCTCCCAAATTTACAGATAAAGGAACTTGGTGGTTCATCAGAGTTAATAGCTTTCCAAAGCTAAACAGCTAGTTCCCACTAGTTGTGGAACAAGAAGAGGTTCCCTGGAATGAGCGCTTTTTCTGTTATACCCAATATTCTAGTGATAGTCAACTAGAAAGAAGGATTCATCATAATAAAGCCCATTACATAGTTTAGCTTTTATTCCATATAATCAACCACACCTTATTTCATCGCTGCATGTTTCAGTATAAGTGACAACTGTGTAGAGATCCTGATTCCTCTAGTGAAATTAAATAGCCCCTGATATAGAGCAGGTACTCTATAATGTCTCTTGAATTTCAAAGAAGCAGACCTGAAAAGGACTGTTGGAAAACTGGCACAAGTGTAATATAAGAGATGCTAAATAAAACTATATGTTTCAAGTTTAAAAACATATTACAAAGTATTAAATTGGTATGATGATGCAAGCTGATTGCTAAGAAATGCCTCCTTGTATCAGTTTAATTTTTCTTGTCTAATATGTACTTTCACAGAATGTGTGGGGACTATAGATTGGCACAATCCAAACTCATCTCATCCACTCCCTGAGAAATACCTTATCATCTGCACAACTTCGGCAATGCTGGGGTTATGTCATGGAGAAGTAGCTTTACCTTGGTAAGCAATCTTGATTACAAAAGTCCCTTCTTATATTGAACAACCAACATCTTCAGAAGAAACTTCATTTATTTGTCAAAATTCTTCCACCCAGACCAATATACATAAAAATGATCTCTTTTCTCCTCTTTGTCTCTTTCATATTTGAAATCACTCTGTTGTTCACTGTCCAAATTTTCACCAAGCTATTCTGACATAATCTACTTTCTGCCAATATGACTCCTTGCTTTCCTTGCAAATTTACTGTGCTCAATCATGTTTCCTAGGTTTGATTGCCTCCCTCTTTTCACTTCCATTTTCATTTTCCCTTCCCATTTCTCTCCCATCCTCTCTCACTCTTAAGAACCCTTTGCCCTCTTCCTTATGGATTATGCTTCATTTTTTTTGCTACACTGGGTGGGTGGGGGTTGAGGGAGAGGCTGCTGCTGCTGCTGCTAAGTTGCTTCAGTCGTGTCCGACTCTGTGCGACCCCATAGACGACAGGCCACCAGGCTCCCCAGTCCCTGGGATTCTCCAGGCTGAACACTAGCGATCCTTAATGAAATTCTCAAAGACCGCCAATTCTGATTCTGATGTCAAAATTCCAACTTCCAGAGCTAGGACTGCAAATTAAGTTGAATTCCTTCAGAAGAAGATCTTGAACTAATGTGTGAATGCCAGTATTCTTATTTTGGGAGTGATTCCAAGGATCACCAGTAAGGGCAGCGGGGGGCGGTGGGGACGAGGCACGGGACAGAAGACATCCGTAAGGCATGCTCTCTGCGGGTACTTGAAGAAATTCTGAACTCAGTCTCATCGGATAACTCTGGGAGACAGCACAGACAATGTCTCTTTATTCCATCCAAGGAACAAAGGAACGAGGATATTTATCCACCAGTGCTGTCTGTCATGGATCAGGGCTGCTCCCTGGTGATGTGAACCCCTGGCACTTCTGTGCGCCCCTGTGTTAAGCCAGATGCCTCGTCCAGAAAAGCCTTCAGAAAGAGTCCCAGGCGTTACCAGTTGGAAAGTCTAATAATGGTGTGCACTGAGGAAATAGGAGCTAGATAACAGGCCACATCTGCGACAATTACTTTCTGGCTGTATTTTTGTATGTCCTGCACTTAGTCGCTCAGTCGTGTCCGACTCTCTGTAATCCACTGGACTAGAGCCCGCCAGGCTCCTCTGTCCATGGGATTTTTCGGGCAAGAATACTGGAGTGGGTTGCTATTTCCTTCTTCAGGGATCTAGCCAATCCAGGGATCAAATCCAAATCTCCTGTGATTCCTGTATTGCAGGCATATTCTTCACCTGTATATTTGTTTAATATTTATATTTGTTTAATGTTTAATATTTAAAATGAGACTTTAATTCTGGAGAAGGAAATGGCAACTTGTGTCTATGAGTACTGCACCTAGAGCTCTTTTAAAAATCTTCCAGTCTTGTTTCTGTGATATAGCTTAATTTAAAAAAACAACAATAACAAAAATGTACTGCATTGTGAGAAAAGAAAAAAAACACAAACATTTGCTTTGTTTAATGATATGTATGCTTTTCTCCTTCTGTAAATAGACAGCAACTTTTTGTAGATAGTCAAAAAGAAGTGTGAACACTAGTGAATCTAGTGATTCATAAGAAGGTATGATGTGCTCTGTGCCTATTCAGGAGTATAAGTGGCAAAACTCAGAAGTGAAATTTCTGGTTTCATCCTGGCCAAGAAGCAATGTGCAATGAATGTGGGCTTTGCAATTGTATGAACCCAGTTTTTCAACTGAACTCCTGTTAATAATTATGGAGTCTTGTGCAATTTAATTTCTTTTCAGCTTTGGTGTTCTCATCTTCTGGGAAAAGATATTCTTAACAGCACACAACTGTTGTGAGCATTAAAAGAGATTAAGACATACAGAAGATCACAATTTTGTTACTTAGTAGATGTTCAACTGTTGATTACTTTCGTACCCCCACCTTCACCCTAAATCACCATGATTAGGGCTTTACAACATATGGAATGAAAATGGTAATATCATCCTGTACCTTTTCCCAAATAAAGGTCTGATCTTATTTTTATATGCTCTCATAATCTGTGAAATATGGATATAGGCAGCCTCCATCATTGTATAGAGTGATGGATAGAAAAGTTAAAAGAAATCACCCAGACCCAGTTATTATTATTATTTTTGTATGATAATGGCCACAGTTCACTGATTTCTGTCATGCTTTCCTCTTAAACTTCCATTTTTCTAGGTCACCCATGTGTGGTTTTTATAACCAAAATTGTTACAGTGAATTGCAATAGAGACTAGTTTTCATCTCCAAGATGACTATACATTATTAGGGCCATGCTGACTTTATAGTCTTTCATACAGGCATGCAGAGAAACAGATGACAAGCTCAACATTCAAGTCTACCCTACCATTTTCCCTGTGGGTTCCGCATTCAGCTGGATGGTTATAATGTTACAAGGTAAATCCCCAGTAGACACAGTTGTGGCTTTTCCTCCATCACTCCATCACTTCTTCACACCTGAGTAACCAGTGACAGTCCCTGACTTCTCTCACTTTGGTTCTGGCTTTGCTGGTTACATTTAAGTCTATCAGGTAAAAAAATGTTTTATCAACTTTGTCTATGAACTTAGGTTACTGGCAAAATCCACACTTGGCTAAGATTTATATGTATTTCTTTAACCCTTTAGGAAGTTTGAAAATGCATATTATGTAAATAAAGTCAATCTATGAACTATCATTCATAATCTAATCAGTTAGTCAATTTATCTATTTTTTTACATTAGGACCACATAAATACATTTATAAGATGAACTCTAATAGCAGGAAATGAAAGGTTAAGTATAGTAAAAACAGAAAAATTGCATTAATACATTACTACCCAGGTCTCTCACATTGCAGACAGACGCTTTACCATTGAGCCAGCAGGGAAGTCCACTTTAAAATAAAGTAGGACTTATAGGATATTGCAATGAAAGTTTAAAATGTATTTAAGTGTATCAGTGGGAGAGTAACAAAGAAATAAGTGGTGTTCCCTGATGATAATAATAAAAGGGTCTACATTGGGAATACTTTCCAAAAGCATATNAAAAAAACAACAATAACAAAAATGTACTGCATTGTGAGAAAAGAAAAAAAACACAAACATTTGCTTTGTTTAATGATATGTATGCTTTTCTCCTTCTGTAAATAGACAGCAACTTTTTGTAGATAGTCAAAAAGAAGTGTGAACACTAGTGAATCTAGTGATTCATAAGAAGGTATGATGTGCTCTGTGCCTATTCAGGAGTATAAGTGGCAAAACTCAGAAGTGAAATTTCTGGTTTCATCCTGGCCAAGAAGCAATGTGCAATGAATGTGGGCTTTGCAATTGTATGAACCCAGTTTTTCAACTGAACTCCTGTTAATAATTATGGAGTCTTGTGCAATTTAATTTCTTTTCAGCTTTGGTGTCCTCATCTTCTGGGAAAAGATATTATTAACAGCACACAACTGTTGTGAGCATTAAAAGAGATTAAGACATACAGAAGATCACAATTTTGTTACTTAGTAGATGTTCAACTGTTGATTACTTTCGTTCCCCCACCTTCACCCTAAATCACCATGATTAGGGCTTTACAACATATGGAATGAAAATGGTAATATCATCCTGTACCTTTTCCCAAATAAAGGTCTGATCTTATTTTTATATGCTCTCATAATCTGTGAAATATGGATATAGGCAGCCTCCATCATTGTATAGAGTGATGGATAGAAAAGTTAAAAGAAATCACCCAGACCCAGTTATTATTATTATTTTTGTATGATAATGGCCACAGTTCACTGATTTCTGTCATGCTTTCCTCTTAAACTTCCATTTTTCTAGGTCACCCATGTGTGGTTTTTATAACCAAAATTGTTACAGTGAATTGCAATAGAGACTAGTTTTCATCTCCAAGATGACTATACATTATTAGGGCCATGCTGACTTTATAGTCTTTCATACAGGCATGCAGAGAAACAGATGACAAGCTCAACATTCAAGTCTACCCTACCATTTTCCCTGCAGGTTCCACATTCAGCTGGATGGTTATAATGTTACAAGGTAAATCCCCAGTAGACACAGTTGTGGCTTTTCCTCCATCACTCCATCACTTCTTCACACCTGAGTAACCAGTGACAGTCCCTGACTTCTCTCACTTTGGTTCTGGCTTTGCTGGTTACATTTAAGTCTATCAGGTAAAAAAATGTTTTATCAACTTTGTCTATGAACTTAGGTTANTCCTCCATCACTCCATCACTTCTTCACACCTGAGTAACCAGTGACAGTCCCTGACTTTTCTCACTTTGATTCTGGCTTTGCTGGTTACATTTAAGTCTATCAGGTAAAAAAATGTTTTATCAACTTTGTCTATGAACTTAGGTTACTGGCAAAATCCACACTTGGCTAAGATTTATATGTATTTCTTTAACCCTTTAGGAAGTTTGAAAATGCATATTATGTAAATAAAGTCAATCTATGAACTATCATTCATAATCTAATCAGTTAGTCAATTTATCTATTTTTTTACATTAGGACCACATAAATACATTTATAAGATGAACTCTAATAGCAGGAAATGAAAGGTTAAGTATAGTAAAAACAGAAAAATTGCATTAATACATTACTACCCAGGTCTCTCACATTGCAGACAGACGCTTTACCATNTACATCTTCCTTTAGGCTTGTTTAGTCGGGGTTTACAAAGGAAAGGATTGGTGGTGCTGGAAGTTCAAGAATTGGAAGGAGGAGGTCATTGAATTCATGGGACATAATTAATGTTTGATTGAGATACACCCAGAATCATACTGAAGACTGAACCTTGGAAAATATCTCCACAGACAATTAATACCTGACCTATTGTGTATTTTAAGTGAGCTCAAAACCTGACAGACTATCAATGTTTCCATAGTGTTTTCTCCCTGTAGGGCTTCCAGCTAATACTAACAGTAATCTAAGATCTTTAGCCTAAGTGGGATAAATACACGCTTTCACCTCCTCCTTTCTTAAAAGAAAGAACATGAATAGCACTGTGCATTTAACTGTGAATTCTTCATAAGAGTAAAAATAAGCAGGCTGACCTTAGCCTGGGCACACACTCTCTACTGTAGAATTCATGGCTGCACGAAAGAGCAGACAGGGTTGTCAACACCATCACATTTAATTCCTGCCCTGCCTAACTGAGCGAGCTCCATGGAGATGATGACAGCTCCTTGACATCATGGGCACTCACTGACTACTTATTCACTCATTGACAGTAAATGAGTGTCAGCTGCCAGAAAATGGAAAGAAGGAGGTCTGCAGAAGAAGACACTGTGTTAAAATGATAATTTCAAGTCCTCAATCTCAGGCACCTGCTGGTTTTGTTTTGTAATTCCTCAAGCAAAATAAGATTCTATTTCTGATTCTTGAATTAAACATTTGAGGTCAAATTAACAGAATAGGTTCCAGATAACCATGCAATAGGGATAAAACATAAAAGTAAATACTTTATCTATTCAGTTGGTGCAAACATAATTGTGGTTTCTGATCATGAATTTTAAATCATTATAACTAGGCTCAAACACATTTTTGTTAATCAAAATAGGAACCGTTACAATCAACACATTTTTGCCAATGAGAAATAAGTTTGTTTATTCCTGTAACATAAAAATCCATGCTTCAGGAGGATTCGACAAACCGTTGGGAAGTATTTTCTGCCTCTGGCTGGTTGTGAAAACGTTTTCCCTGCAAAAAGTTGTCAAGAGGCTTGAAGAAGTAGTAGTCAGTTGGCAAGAGGTCAGGTGAAATGGCAGATGAGGCAAAACTTTGCAGTGCAATTGGTTCAACTTTTGAAGTGTTGGTTGTACAACGTGCAGTCGGGCATTGTCATGGAGAAGAACTGGGCCCTTTCTGTTGACCAGTGCTGCTGCAGGCACTGCAGTTTTCAGGGCATCTCATCGATCTGATTAGCATACTTCTCAGATGTAATGGTTTTGCTGGGATTCAGAAAGCTCTAGTGGTTCCCATTGGTAGCAGACCTCCAAACAGTGACCAGGACCTTTGTTTGGTGCAAATCTGGCTTTGGGAAATGCTACGGAGCTGCTTCTTAGTCCACCCACTGAACTAGTCATCAC
>SJYW01038837.1:114574-149174 GCA_006410735.1 Raphicerus campestris
ATTTAACACTCTGGTGGTGTCTTAACTTGTAAAGCAAAATGCATTAATGACTTTGCTTATAGATCCACAAGTATCATCTGAATGCATTTAAAAATCATTATAAATTTCATGGGCAATTTTGGCTACCATTTTTGATGCTCTTTTAGCTCGTTTTAAATTCCTGACTCAAATCCCACAGGTTGGGGCTTTCTTATTTGCATTAATACACTTTCTTCTTAAACATGTAAGAGACTGACTAATGTGTAAACAACATTGGGGCACCGCAGCCTCAAGGCAAGAATATAATTACTCCGGGGACAGAACATTTTCAGAACTTATGCTAATTCAAAATAGGTTTATGTGCTAATGTGCTAACAAATGACTAGAGTCATTTCTAAATCTAGAAGAGCTACTTGACTTAATGCATTCAGAGACCAGACTCTCGGTTGAAAAAAACTAAGCTTGTATTGAAGACAAGTGAAACTTTTCAGGGTTTAGATTTGTACAAGTATACTGCTGCTGCTGCTAAGTCACGTCAGTCCTGTCCAACTCTTAGCAATCCCATGGACTACCAGGCTCCTCCCTCCATGGGAGTCTCCAGGCAAGAGTACTGGAGTGGGTCGCCAGTGCCTTCTCCATCATACAAGTATAAACCAAGGTTATTTTGGAAGGAGATCCTAGTTAAATGGAATGTAAACATGTCTCAAAATGGGATTTAAAATATCGATGCATTTTGAGATAATAACAGGAAGTCTCAATCAAGTTAACTACTTTTACTAATACTGATTTTATTGGGATTCTTTCTTTTTTATTCTGAAATTATCAGTATCTGTTTAGAATATGTTACAACCTTTGAATTTCTGCCACACTTTTAGCATGACCTCACCTCACTCCAAACTAGAACATATGAATGCACACAAGTAAACGACAAACCCAGTTTTTGTATTTGGGTACACAAAGTTCTCCATACCTTCAGACTTACACCTTTCTCTGCCCTGTGAAGTCTGCTAAAACTATATACATGGGTGCTGCACACATTCCATAGCTTTCCAATATCTTACTTTTTTAATTAAAAAAGTCTTCCATGAAGAAATAATTCTGGTTATTTGTACCAAAACCAGGATGCAATCTAATCATTTCTGGAGAAAGTTTTTAAAGTATATATACTACAAATTGTTGCAACTGTGAACATTTAAAATAAAAAAATAGACAAAAAAGGCGGGGGGGGGAGAACTAATATCAAGAAAAAGAAGAATGGAATACATTTAAGTAAAATGGCAGAAATCAATAATTTACAAATAATAATTTACATTGAAGGCCTTTATAAATACCCAACTGGTTAGTGGGAATACTTGGGGGACAAACAAAAAAATTTCATAGCTCAGAAAGATAATTTCTGATAATTTCTACTTACATTAGTTATTTTGAATAGTACATTCTGTGAGACAGGGATAAAAATACAAATACATTGCCTCATGACTTTCTGTAACTGAATACCCAACAATGTACTTATTTTATACAAAATAAAAAGCTTAACTGAAGTGTGTAATATGTACCTCCATTATTATCTCAATGAAAAATTTTACTTTATCTTGACCAGCTTTCCAGTACATATTTTCCTTCTAGAGAAGCAAAATAAACTTTTTTATTTGCAGTTAATTCAAATAGATACGTATTACTAAATGCATTCATTCCACAAGTAGTGAATTAACATTATAAACTGTACTTGATCTGTCTTCTACAAAGAAACCTATAGGCATGCGCCTTGGCCTTAAAGTATTTTAAGTCTGGCAAAGGGAAAATATATTTGCCTATATACCTCTAGCGAATTATATGTGGCATTTAAGTGAGACTGAGAGTGTTGGGCAGAAAGAAGCAAATGCTGCTGAAATGATCAAGGATTTCTGGAGATGGAGGTGATGGTCTTTTTAGCTTAACATTAAAAGATGGAGAACCGGAAGTGTATCTCAAATTATTAATACTGCTTGAATCTGGATGACGTCTCATGGGATTTCTATGCCCTTTTAGTGTATCTGCTTTTCCTATTTTCTTTTTTTTTGTATTTATTTATTTTTTATTATTTTTTAATACTTTATTCTACGTTACAATACTGTATTGGTTTTGCCATACACTGACATCAATCAGCCACAGGTGTACACGATCTCCCAATGCCGAAGCCCCCTCCCACCTCCCACCCCATATCATGTTACATATTAAAGAAAATAATAAATACTATTAAAGCAAATAAAGGAACTGACGGCGAGGGCGACTGTAACGAGCCAAAGAAAAGGATGTGTTAACTGATAAGATTCTGGAGGGAGAAAAAGCAAAGCATCATGTTTGGTTAGAAACTCATGGCAAAATACCAAGTCAGTAGGTGATTTGAGAAGACAGAGCATACATCTTCCTTTAGGCTTGTTTAGTCGGGGTTTACAAAGGAAAGGATTGGTGGTGCTGGAAGTTCAAGAATTGGAAGGAGGAGGTCATTGAATTCATGGGACATAATTAATGTTTGATTGAGATACACCCAGAATCATACTGAAGACTGAACCTTGGAAAATATCTCCACAGACAATTAATACCTGACCTATTGTGTATTTTAAGTGAGCTCAAAACCTGACAGACTATCAATGTTTCCATAGTGTTTTCTCCCTGTAGGGCTTCCAGCTAATACTAACAGTAATCTAAGATCTTTAGCCTAAGTGGGATAAATACACGCTTTCACCTCCTCCTTTCTTAAAAGAAAGAACATGAATAGCACTGTGCATTTAACTGTGAATTCTTCATAAGAGTAAAAATAAGCAGGCTGACCTTAGCCTGGGCACACACTCTCTACTGTAGAATTCATGGCTGCACGAAAGAGCAGACAGGGTTGTCAACACCATCACATTTAATTCCTGCCCTGCCTAACTGAGCGAGCTCCATGGAGATGATGACAGCTCCTTGACATCATGGGCACTCACTGACTACTTATTCACTCATTGACAGTAAATGAGTGTCAGCTGCCAGAAAATGGAAAGAAGGAGGTCTGCAGAAGAAGACACTCTGTTAAAATGATAATTTCAAGTCCTCAATCTCAGGCACCTGCTGGTTTTGTTTTGTAATTCCTCAAGCAAAATAAGATTCTATTTCTGATTCTTGAATTAAACATTTGAGGTCAAATTAACAGAATAGGTTCCAGATAACCATGCAATAGGGATAAAACATAAAAGTAAATACTTTATCTATTCAGTTGGTGCAAACATAATTGCGGTTTCTGACCATGAATTTTAAATCATTATAACTAGGCTCAAACACATTTTTGTTAATCAAAATAGGAACCGTTACAATCAACACATTTTTGCCAATGAGAAATAAGTTTGTTTATTCCTGTAACATAAAAATCCATGCTTCAGGAGGATTCGACAAACCGTTGGGAAGTATTTTCTGCCTCTGGCTGGTTGTGAAAACGTTTTCCCTGCAAAAAGTTGTCAAGAGGCTTGAAGAAGTAGTAGTCAGTTGGCAAGAGGTCAGGTGAAATGGCAGATGAGGCAAAACTTTGCAGTGCAATTGGTTCAACTTTTGAAGTGTTGGTTGTACAACGTGCAGTCGGGCATTGTCATGGAGAAGAACTGGGCCCTTTCTGTTGACCAGTGCTGCTGCAGGCACTGCAGTTTTCAGGGCATCTCATCGATCTGTTTAGCATACTTCTCAGATGTAATGGTTTTGCTGGGATTCAGAAAGCTCTAGTGGTTCCCATTGGTAGCAGACCTCCAAACAGTGACCAGGACCTTTGTTTGGTGCAAATCTGGCTTTGGGAAATGCTACGGAGCTGCTTCTTAGTCCACCCACTGAACTAGTCATCACCGATTGTCATAGAAAATCCACGTTTCATTGCATGTCAAAATCCGGTTGAGAAATGGTTCAATGTTGTGGTATAGAACAAGAGAAAATGACACTAAAATGATGATAGTTTTGATCTGCAGTCAGCTCAGGAGGCACCCACTTATCAAGCTTTTTTACCTTTTCAATTTGCTTCAAATTCTGAAAAACTGTAGAATGTTCACATCTGAGTTCTTCGGCAACTTCTCGTATTATTCTAAGATCAGCTTCAATGATTGCTCTCAACTGGTCTTTGTCAACTTTCAGTGGTGGCCACCACACTCCTCATCTTTAAGTCTCTAGTCGCCTTTGCAAACTCTTGAACTACCACTGTGTGGTATGTATATTAGCAGTTCCTGGGCCAAATGCACGGTGGACACTGCAAGCTGTCTCCATTGCTTTAAGATCCATTTTGAACTCAAAAAAAAAAAATCACTCAAATTTGCTTTTTGTCTAACATCATATCCATAGCCCAAAATAAATATAAGATAAATAGCAAGCAATAAGTTATTAGCAAAATTAAGCAAGAAATGTGCATTAAAATGATGTATATCATAACCACATTTATTTAAGAAAGTATTCCAATATCAATTGGCAAATTTCAACAATGCAAAAACTGCAATTACTTTTGCACCAAACTAATAGCTATCTATCCATTCATCCATCCATCCATGTATATATCTATCTGTCTGATTTCAATGTATCTATAGATATATATATCTAGATATAAACATCTAGGCTTAATTGACCGAATCAACAAAATATGGCAATATGACCAATATTTTCAATCTTCTCAATAACAAGCAATAATGCATATTTAAGTGTGTTTCTTTGTAGAGTTTGATCTTGGCTCCCTATCAAAATGTATCTTTATGTCACCTAATTTCTTCTAAATAGTAAAGTCTGTTGTTTAGTTGCTAAGTCACATTCAGTTCTTTATGTGACCCCATGGACGGTAGCCCACCAGGCTCTTCTGTCCCTGGGATTACCCAGGTGAGAATACTAGAGTGGGTTGCCATTTCCTTCTCCAGGGCATCTTCCCCACCCAGGGATCGAACTCACATCTCCTGCATTGTAGGTGAGTTCTGAGCCAGCTTAAGTCTGATGACTACTAACATAATGTACATGAAAACTTCTTGGTTGTACAATGTGAAATTCCATTAAAAATTATGCATAGATAGTTTGCCCGACCCACTTTATTCATGATGTCTGGGTCTGATGACTATTTTCTCACTTTTCACAAGATTATATAATTTTATATAACTTATCCATGATAACAAAGCAAACGTAAAATATAATACAAAGCTGGAGAAGAATTGTATTATGACTCATTCTAAAGATATCCTCAAGTCAATTGAAATCCTTAAATTCAATATGATGTATGTTGAGCGATAAATGAAACCCAATAGATTTACANTCTGACATTAACTTCAAGTTCGGAGTTCCCCAAACTACCCTCAGGTTTGATCTTTCACTAGCAGGACTCACAGAACTCATTGAGAGCTGTTACACTAAAAGTGGCCAAGGAAAGAAGGGCAAAAGGCAGAGTCTAGGGGAAGTTCTAAATGTGGAGCTTCTGCTATCCTGCTGAAGTCATGAACAGCAGCGACTCTCAGAGCATCAGTGTGTGACCACATGCTGGAGTCTTGACAACCAGGGAATTCCGCTTGAGTCTTGGTACCCAGATTCCTAATCAGGGCTCCATCACAGAGGCGTACCTGAATGCTCAACTGACATATCTGTCAGCTCCTCAGGAGATTTAACTGATAACACGTAACCCAATGACCCCATCATGGGTCATGCTGTTACTATCTGGATGGCCCAAGGTCCCAGGCAAACAAAACTACTCCTACCAAATATAACATTCAAGGGATACAGAGATATCTTCAGATGAACAAGGTGAATACTAGACCTCTCTGTGGTGAAGGTTAAATTACTTACTACACAACATCTTACACACAAAAATAAATGCATAAATTATCTAGGAGGTAGAATATTTAAGAACTTAACTGTCATATTTTAAAGGATAATTAACATATTTTCTTTCATAATAAAGAAAAAAGCCCCTTTAACATTAATTTGAAAAGGTATGTGCACCCTAATGTTCATAGCAGCACTATTTACAATAACCAAGATACGAAAGCAACCCAAAGCCTAAGTACCTATCAACAGATGAACAGGTAAAGATGATATGGCATAAATACACATTGGAACACTCAGCCATAAAAAGTAACTAAATTCTTCCATTTGCAACATCATGTATGACTCAAAGAGCATCGTGCTTAGTGAATAAGTCATAAAGAGAAAAACAAATGCTCTATCTTATCACTCATAGGTNTATAAATACATACTGAAACACTCAGCCATAAAAAGTAACTAAATTCTTCCATTTGCAACATCATGTATGACTCAAAGAGCATCGTGCTTAGTGAAATAAGTCATAAAAAGAAAAACAAATGCTCTATCTTATCACTCATAGGTGGAATGTAAAATAATAAAGCAAATTAAAGTCTAGAACCACAACAAAAGACCCCTTTAAAAACAGAGAATCTCACAGAATTCTGACATCTCTCATCAGTGGGTCATCATTGAGAAACATTGTTCTGAGGGTTTTTGGCCCAGTGGTAAATAAATAAAAATGTCACTTAAAAAATCTTGATCTACAAGCAACACTTCTAGAATTAACTCTTTTAACAGTCACTTTGTGATTTAGATAAGGACTTTACCTTTATAGATGAATATATCTATTTCAGAGGAAATAAAAATTGGATTTGAGAAACCATGCATAACCATGATTTTTTTTAATCAATCATATTATCTCTGAATAATTTTAATCAAGTGCTTTGAAAGGAGAGGAGCTGCTTCCTCATCTGATTTTTGCCTCCTCTTATTTTTCTAACTCCTCTTCCTCTTTANCAAAAATTGGACTTGAGAAACCATGCATAACCATCATTTTTTATTAATCAATCATATTATCTCTGAATAATTTTAATCAAGTGCTTTGAAAGGAGAGGAGTTGCTTCCTCATCTGATTTTTGCCTCCTCTTATTTTTCTAACTCCTCTTCCTCTTTATCTGTTTCTAATCACATACATTATTCTTTGTGGCATAGAAGGTCACATCTCAAGGACTGACGCATTGCTCCATTCGAAAGAGATCCAATTCTCGGTTAGAAAATGCATCCATTGATCCATTTGCCTTCTGCACTAAAGAAGACAACAGAAAAAAGAGAACTGGAAAAATAAAAGTAATGTGTAACAATTGAGAGATATGTAGCCCGAAATATAAAAAAATCATTAACTGGTATCTTCATAGGGTCAAATACTTGAGGCCCAGAAAGAAATGGAAAATTTATGACACATTTTTTTTTGTTTGTTTGTTTGTTTGAAGTCTAGTGAAACATATTAGCATAGTGAAAAGTGAAGTCACTCAGTTGTGTCCAAGTGACTCCATGGACTGTAGCCTACGAGGCTCCTTTGGCCATGGAATTTTCCAGGCAAGTNTTTTTTTGTTTGTTTGTTTGTTTGAAGTCTAGTGAAACATATTAGCATAGTGAAAAGTGAAGTCACTCAGTTGTGTCCAAGCGACTCCATGGACTGTATCCTACGAGGCTCCTTTGGCCATGGAATTTTCCAGGCAAGAGTATTAGCATAGTGGGAAATCATTTATTGTCATCTCCAATGAGATATTATCTACTATTGCTTATTAGGTTTCTTTGTATGTGAATAAAAGGACAATAATCATGTTTTCCCTTTCCCATATGCTAAGAAAAGCAACCACCAACAACAAAGCAGGTTTCAGCTGCAGCTTGAATCACTTAGCCTCAATAATATGTTAAACATTGAACAGAGATGTTAGAATTTCTTTCTCTTGAGCATTTAAAAACCCATGATAAATTTAAATAATTTGAAAGTTTAGTAAGTCTCTAAGAATGAGAGAAGGACTACAGACCTCAAATGATATCTTCTGCAATCTCCTACCTTTGGAGAATCTATGATATATTGAGAAAACCAAAGTAGTGAAGAAGATTGATAGAGAACAAGAGTAGTGATTTTAAACTAGTAGACTTCAACAGGCAATTCAACACTGTGCTGATAAATTCTTGTCAGTGTTTGTAAGTCATCAGGAAATTTACAAGAAAAGAACCTTGGTATGTTCTTTGAGGGCTCCTGGTACAATTCAAATAAATCTCTTGGATTTGGAGACCCAAGATATAAAGGACACTAAATACTTTCACTTTGAACCTAGATCTTCTTCCCAAAGAAATAAAAATAGCTTGTGCAGAAATTATTATCTCCTAAGCACTGTTCAGTAAATATCAGTAAAATAGAACTGTAACTTATGAAGTCATTTAAATAGAAGTGTATTTAGGAACAAGTCAAATCATCCCTTTGTAACTTGTTTAATATCACTTGCAGTTTCTACAAAGTGTGAAATATGATACAAATGAGAGGTACTGCTAAGTATTTTTAATAATAATACTAAGTATTGATTTAACAACTTCCATTAAATCCTTGGTGACTCCGATGAAAAAAGAATCTGTCTGCAAAGCAGGAGACCCTGGTTTGATTCCTAGGTAGGAAAGATCCTCTGGGGAAGGGATAAGCTACCCACTCCAATATTCTTGGGCTTCCTTGGTAGCTCAGATGGTAAAGAATTCACCTGCAATGTGGGAGACCAAGGTTCAATCCCTGGGTTGGGAAGATCCCCTGGAGGAGGGCCTGGAAACCCACTCCAGTATTCTTGCCTGGAGAATCCCCATGGACAGAGGATCCTGGTAGGCTACAGTGCATGGGGTCACAAAGAGTTGGACATGACTGAGCAACAAAGCACAGCACATTAAATCAATAAAAGTGCACACAGAGAAAAATATAAAACAATATATATAAATCTAGTAAATGTACCTTTAAATATTTTAAAAAACTGAAAATATCAAAAGTAAAACTTGCAGTCTCATCTATTCAACCCTTAGGTGCTCCTTCCAAGTGTGTACATACAGCTACTATTAGCATTTTATTCTTGAATTCAATGATTCTGTTAAAATTCATCTCATATTTGGAAGGTATCAGAGACTAAAATGACAGTAAATTTTATGAACAAAAATATTTTAATTGACACAATTAATTTTAAAGAAAATTTAAAATAAGGATGTATTATATAATTTGTTAAAGATTTCAGCACAATTATTTTTTAATGAAAGTAAGCTTAATTAAAATGAAATAATCTAAGACTGTCTGACCCTCAAAAGGAGGAGGAAAAAACCTGAGGCTCCCACTATCCTACAATAAGATTATTGATTCCTCACCAAGGACAGAAATGTCCCAAGCTCTGAACTACTCATAAGGAAACATGATGCTAGAAGTTGAAGGGCACTTCATCACATTTCTCATCAACACTGGGGCATTACATTCTATCTTTCACACCACCTCTTTTACTGGCTCCCTTCCTTGAAATCACAAAATTTTAGCAGTGAAGGATTTTTATATTTTAGCTCATGTTTTGCCTCTTTTTCAGCCTAACATTCCTTTTTATTTAAAAAAATTTTCTATTTTTAATTGGAGCAATATTGTGTTGGTTTCTGCCATCATCAATATGAATCGACATATTCATCAACATGAAACAGCCATTGATATACATATGTCCATTCCCTCTTGAACTTCCCTCCCCACTCCCATCTCATCCCACCCCTCTAGGTTATCCCAGAGCACTGGTTTAAGCTCCCTGCATCATACAGCAAATTCCCACTGGCTATCTACTTTACATATGGTAAGATATATGTTTCCATGCTACTCTCTCAATTAGCCCCACCCTCTCCTTCCCCCTAACATTATGGGATCTGTTAACACTTAGCACACCTTCATTCTCAGATATTCTATCACTGGAGATCTCTAAGAAGGAATCTCATCATGAACTAGAGTATCAAAATTCATGTGGTCCCCAGAGGACTCCTTCTACACGTTTCCAGCTCCTCCCAATAGGTACGTATCTCTAACAGGTACACATCTCTAACAGGTACACACTCGAACCTGCCGTGCTTTCTAATTGGTTTAGAGGTTTTCCCAGCTGAAACACCTCAGCCACGTTGTTGCCAAAAGTTTCCTAGAAATAATCCTCTCTATCTTTTCTACTGACAAAGGGTCAGATATCGCCAGCAAAATTAAACAGGAAATTGAAGAGGACACATGCATTAGTCAAAATTCCACCGCCCTCGCCAACCTCAGTCATCAGGCACCAGAGAAAGCAAAACCATCGAACTGTTTGAAGAATTAAACTTACCATGGTCACAAGTACTATGACATTAAGATCCTGACTCCTACCTTCTCATAAACTCTCCCCCTTGCAGGAAGACCTGTGAGCATGCTTTACTCACTCTGGTTAATAGAGGACCCCAATCTAACTCCTACATGCACAACCAGGTATTAATTAAACTTAGTCAGTCAATAAGGTGTTACATTTGCCTTTCCTGTCAAAATCTCTGATTTACATGATTTACAAGCAGGAGATCTGGTATTTTGGAAATGCCACCACTGGAAAACTAACCTTGAACCCAGATGGAATGAACCGTGTACTGTTTTACTCATTGCTAACACTGTTTTCACACAATAGAATGTTCAGCTAAAGAAATACATAGGTTCAGCTAAAGAAATGTTTAGGTGGAAGAACACTCCAATAGGGGACCTCAAAGTGAGCCTCATATCATGAGCTTCCAGAAGCCAACTACAGCCAGAGGCTGATAAGCATCCAAAGAATTAGAGAATAAGTTGATGATGTTGCAAAGTAGGCAGCTTCTACCCAAGTTCACAGCATTAGATCACCCTGGCTTCCCCTTCTTCAGCCCTTGTCTTTTCATCCCTGTCCTCTAAATAATCAAACCCAGGTCTCCTGCATTACAGGCAGACTCTTTACTGTCTGAGCCACCAGGGAAGCCCTCTAAATAAGCATCCTCATACTACTCTGTTTCAGCACAACATTTTGTCTCCATTTCCATGACTCCTTCTTCTGATCCTAAATATACCCCAGTCCTCCACCATGATCCCCATCTGTTTCCTCCTTATCTCATTCTGATTTGGGTTTTCCCATGGGATAACAATAGCTTCCTTCTTTTAGTCTACCAGGAATCCAATGAGGCAGAACAAAGTAATTGTGGGTTTGCTCTTACTCCTAAAATTAGCATCACCTTAATAAATACCCTACGTATAATGCTTTTATATGTAACTCTTTAGGAAATATACACACCCAACCAGATACATCTTCCTTTTTAAATGATACTAAACTATGACTTAAAAGCTCTCAAGACTGAGATTATAGCGTGGCCTCTTTAACCCCAAAAATGTGATGTATTACCAGAAATTATCCTAATGAATACAGCTACCCTGTGAGATATAGGAAATGCCTTATACCAACATGCATTCTATTTTCATGAAACTGGAACTTGTTGTAAAGGCCAAACTCCTATTAGGAACACCCTTCTCCTTCAATTGCCCTTGTGACACCAACATCATTTATTTAATGCAAGATACAGATGAAATAAATTACTAATTAAATGGAACCAAAATACTCAACCAGTCAGACATGATGGTACAACACATCCTTGGAAGCCTACTCCTAATTAGCTTTTCAAAGTTCTGCTACAACCAATAGAAGTAGAAACCAGTCCTACTCTGGTCTTAAGAAATGTTACTTTATGCAGTCATAAACTATACAAAGGACTTGCAGCCTGCCAGACAGGTCTCTGTCATATGGCTTATTTTGTTGCTGTTTAGTCACTAAATTGTGTCCAGCTCTTCATGACTTTATGGACTATAGCCCACCAGGCTCCTCCATCCATGGCATTTCCCAGTCAGAATACTAGAGTAGGTTGCCATTTCCTTCTCCAGGGGATATTCCTGACCCAGGGATCAAATCTGGTCTCCTGCACTGGCAGGCAAGTTCTTTACCATTAGCACCACTACAGAAGCCCTATATGGCTTATGCTCCCCTCAAATGGCTATCTAAGGTAACCCTCTCAAAGGACACATCAGCAACATGAGACATCCTGCTGTCTCTGGTCCTTACACTCCTAAAAAAACCACTGCTAGATTAGAATAGTCTTAAACAGTCCTAGCAGAGAGGGCAATGGCACCCCACTCCAGTACTCTTGCCTGGAAAATCCCATGGACGGAGGACCCTGGTGGGCTGCAGTTTATGGGATCGCTGAGAGTCAGACATGACTGAGGGACTTTACTTTCACCTTTCACTGTCATACACTGGAGAAGGAAATGGCAACCCACTCCAGTGTGCTTGCCTGGAGAATCCCAGGGACAGGGGAGCCTGGTGGGCTGCTGTCTGCGGTCGCACAGAGTCGGACACGACTGAGATGACTTAGCAGTAGCGGAGAAAACAGTGGCACCCTACTCCAGTACTCTTGCCTGGAAAATCCCATGGACGGAGGAGCCTGGTAGGCTGCAGTCCATGGGGTTGCTAAGAATCAGACACGACTGAGTGACTTCACTTTCACTTTTCACTTTCATGCTTTGGAGAAGGAAAAGGCAACCCACTCCAGTGTTCTTGCCTGGAGAATCCCAGGGACGGGGAGCCTGGTGGACTGCCGTCTATTTGGTTGCACAGAATCGGACATGATTGAAGGGACTTAGCAGCAGCAGCAGCAGAAGCAGCAAACAGTCTTAGAGAAAGCCAGTCACTCAGGTCAAACTTACAAGACATTGTCTTCTTGGTATCTTATCCCCTGCCATCAGTTTAGTCTTCTCCTATGCTGTGAGATATATTACTCCCATTGGTCATGCCTCTGTTATATGCCTCTGTCTATAGGGGCAATGGGCTTCTCTGGTGGCTCAGACAGTAAAGAATTTGCCTGCAGTGTGGAAGATGCAGGATCCATCCCTGGGTTGGGAAGATCTCCTGGAGAAGGGAATGGCAATGCTCTCCAGTATTCTTGCCTAAGAATTTCATGGACCAAGGAGCCTGGTAGGCTGCAGTCCCAGGGGTCACAAAGGGTCAGACACAACTGAGTGACTAACACATAGGACCAATGCATCATTGCCCCTAAGGAACAGTTGTGCCACCTCTTATATTGCTGTCTCCATAGTTGCCTCATCCAGCACTTTGACCCCTCCTGAACCTGAAAACAATATCTGGACCCTTATCAAGAATGTCAAAATGATGATTAATCATTGTTCTACAAATAAGAGATCCACTCTTTTTCTAGAGCAAAAAGAGGGATCAAGAATCATAAACTCTTAGAACAAATGACCCCAGCTAACACATCTCTTCATACAGGCACAAAAACAGACATGACTAAACTTAAGCATGACTACACTCAACTCAAGGCCTTGAAGAGAATGCCACTCTTGTAAAATGCCTGCCTAAGAAAGTATGTCACTTTGAAAGAATTTAGCATTTGTTTCTTGCAAAACCTGATGATAAATTCTTGGCCTCAATTTTCCTAGAGCATTTACTTTAGAAAAGTTGAAGTTGCAGATTCTTTTTCTGCCCTATTGAAATGCAAATCTTCCACAACCCAGAAATGCCTTTCTCTGGGACCCAGGAGTCATCACTTTCAAATGTAATCATCAAGAAGGATAGGACCCTTATGTCCCAGTCTCTGTAGGAGAGTAGGACATTTACTTCATTAAGTGTCAATTAGTAAACACAGATGGCATAATCACAGTGGCCAACCACATCCTTTACCCCCACCCGTCTCCTCCACCCATAGTCCTTCAATACTGCCCCTTTAGCACACTCCAACATTTAAAAAGCATCTCACCTTTTCTTTCTTTTCTTTTCTTAGTTTATACTAGTATCTCTAACTCTACTGCAATAGTGAGAAAAAAATCTGTCTTGTCACTTTAAACAGATGCCTGGCTCTGTTTCTTTCTAATGCATTTCATAGGAGCAAGTAGATATTAACCAAATAAACAGACACATAATACAATGACTACAAGCGGTAAGTAAAGTTAATTGTGAAAATAGTAAGATGCTATGGTAGAGAGGAAAAGCAGTGTTTTTCTTGTGCTAGGCTGACTGAAGAGGTGAAACAGGAGTTAAAACATTAAAAATGAGAAAAATTCTGATAAAGGGATAGATGAATATTTTTCCAGGCAGAGAAACATTAACTGAAAATCACAAGGGCTAAGAAAAGGGCTGGAATATGGTAAAAATAGCAAATAATCTGTGCATCAAGTATAGTCAGAAAAGAGGCAGAGTGAAGCTGGACAGGTACAGTGGGGAGCAGGGTATGCCACACCTTATGGTCACTGAAAGAGTTTGTAATTTATGAAAAATGCTTTGGAAACTATTAAAGGAAAGAAGTGAATAGATAATAAATTATTTTACTTTCAAATTTCACAGAAAGTTCTGTGTGCAAAAAAGATGGGAGGAGAGAAAATACATAACTAAGATGAGCTATTTGCTTGATTAATGGGACTACCTAGATGAGCAGAAAAGTGGTAGTTAAAAGAACTAGTTTTAAGTTATATTTTTGGCCAGCAACCAGTGATCATGTATTAGGGATGAGAAAATGACATTTAAAGTATTTCTAAAGTTTCTAACTTTAATAACTGGGAAACAGTTATTCCAGTTCTTGAGACCTAGAAAAATATTAGACTTTACAGGACCAAAAAAAAAAAAAAGAATATTTTGATTTTGTATGGGCTAAGTTTAGAAGTTTATGAGCTATCCAAGTGGAAATATCAAAATCTCAGTGAAAATATCTTGGCTGTAGCTCTGCATGTGAAAGTCTATGAATGGTATTTAAGTGAATGAGATCATCCTCAAGTGAAGACAGAATAAAAAATAGCGAACAAAATAGAGAATACCTATAATCTGAGAATCTGTGTTGGTTAGATAAAGGTGATACCAGGAAAGTCTATAAACGGTGGTTAGTAAAGCAGGACAAAAATCTGAAGAGAAAAGACTACTAAAATGGAAAACTCTGCTTCTAACAGAAGCAGAAGTATTAAGAAGAGGTAGCAAGACTATACAAAAGAACTACACAGAAAAGATCTTATTGACCAGGATAACCACAAAGGTCTGATCACTCACCGAGAGCCAGACAACCTGGAGTGCAAAGTCAAGTGGGCCTTAGTAAGCACTACTGTGAACAAAGCTAGTGGAGGTGATGGAGTTCCAGATGAATTATTTCAAATTCTAAAAGATGATGCTGTTAAAGTGCTGCACTCTATATGCCAGCAAATTTGGAAAACTCAGTGGTGGCCACAACATTGGAAAAGGTGAGTTTTCATCAGAATCCCAAGAAAGGCCATGCCAAAGAATGCTCAAACTACCACACAATTGCTTTTATTTCACATGCCAGCAAGGTAATGCTCAAAATCCTTCAAGCTAGGCTTCTGTTGTACATGAACTGAGAACTTCCAGATGTACAAATTGGTTTTAGAAAAGGCAGAGGAACCTGAGATCAAATTACCAGCATCTGCTGGATCATAAAAAAAGTAAGAGAATATCAGAGAAACATCTACTTCTGCTTGACTATGCTGATGTCTTTGAATGTGTGGGTCACAATAAACTGTGAAAAATTCTTAAAGAGACGGGAATATCAGACCACCTGACCTGCTTGCTTCCTGAGAAAACTGTATGCAGGTCAAAAGCAACAACTAGAACTGGATGTGGAACAACAAACTGGTTCAAAATTGGGGAAGTAGTATACGAAGGCTGTATACTGTCATCCTGTTTATTTAACTTTTGTGTAGAGTGCATCATGGGAAATGCTGGACTAGATGAAGCTGTCTCTATTCTTCTAAAATGTCTCAAGTCCCTTTAGTGTAGCACTATAATCACACTTAGTAATGTTAAATTACCCAGGTAGACTATTAACTCCTTCCACGTAGGTCATGTTGCTTTGGGCACAGCTTAGAGTAAATGCTCAATAAATGTTAAATGGATTAACTAATAATCACTCAAAGAATCTATTGTCTGTTAAAACTGTTTTCTAAAATCTTGACTTTTAAAAATGTTCAGCGTTCATTAATTTCCTACATTTACATTTACCTCCCAGTTAAAATCATTTTTCCATTTTTAAAAATTTATTCTTGAGTCTATATTTATTTCCACCCTGAAATGCATTCTTCTTTCTTATAACATTTTAATTTTTGCAAATTATATCATTTTGAAACCTCTGGTTGAAGTTAAAGAGAACTCATATTAACAAGTTTTAAACATAAGGAAAGTTAATGAACAAAATTGGAATTCTGAGAAGGAACATGCACTAGCATTGTTGGGATCTAATTATTCAGCAGTGGCAATAATTACTCCCTTGGAGAAGGGAATGCAACCCACTCCAGTATTCTTTCCTGCATAATTCCATGAACAGAAGAGCTTGGTGGGCCCACAGTCCATGGGGTCACAAAGAGGCAGACACAACTGAATGATGAAAACATTGACTCTCTTATGGAAGGATATTAATAATATGGGTTGTGTCATATGTCAATTCCTGTTGCCAGGGGCATACAATGCAACAATTAGCTTAGGTGTGGTTTTTAAACTGTGTGTTTAGTAGGGAGACTGGCTTTGAATCATGAGGGGCCAACAAAGGCTCTGATCAGTGGTAGTTCTAAGTCTGTGTCTTTATTCTAAGTCAGTGAGAGGGACTGGGGGTGTAATTAAAGAGGTAGCACAATATTTAATATATTTATATATATGACTCATACATGACTAAATACTTAAATATATATGTGCACATGTATTTAGATTTTTTGACACATATTTAAAATTCAGAGACTAATGTGTGCCTGGGTTGTTAAAAACAGGGCAGTTTCTAAACACAATTGATGCTTTATTTTTTTATGTTATTCTCAAATAGGTGATACTTTGGAATCATTATTTTCATAATTTTGATTATGTATTGCATATGGCATGCATATAAAGGAAGGCAAGGAAAACAGGTTAAATATTTTTCTTTTGTTTCTCATTTTTTTCTCTCTTGAAGAAATTCCTTCTCATAATCTGAAGATGAAAGATTGTTAAGGATTCAAAAGTCAAGCAGTATAAGACAAGGATGACATCAATCAAATACATTAAATTGGAAATGTATTCATTTCAGATATTTTAGTAATTTGTCTCTGCCAGGTAAGCATGTTTATGTTAGCAGCAAAGGTAGGTTATTGTAAAATAGTTATTAAAGTAGAAATAAACTTTTCCAATAAACTCCAAGTAGAAAAATATCAATCTGTGCTATACAGACTATTATCATATTTTATAGTGATGCACAATTCAGAAAGCACATTCACAGTGTTTCATTTATTTCCTATAAAAGCCCAGTGAAAGAGGTATTATTATCCCTATTTATGAATGAAAAAATTGAGAATCAGAGAGATAAAATTATGTGTGTAAGAAAAACATAATAGAAATTAGAGATAGAACTTGAATTTAAGACTCTTAATTCTCCATCGGTGGGCTGCTGTCTATGGGGTCGCACAGAGTTGGACACGACTGGAGTGAGTAAGTAGTAGCAGCAGCAATTCTCCACCCAGGGCTCCTTCCTGGAATATCAAATCTTTTCATACCTACAATTAACAGGTTTGAAGAGGATTTATTATTCTTTCACATATGAGATTACAAGATAAATTTGGGGCAACACTAATATAAATATGATACTTAATGGCAATGCAGGGGAGGATTAGAGAAAAAAGTATACACAAAATATCACAGGTATGAAGAAAATCAAATAATGATTATTGCAGATGAATGTAGGGGGTACTGAGCAATGAAGTCAATAACTCCCACCTGCTTAATTATAAATTCTGAAACCAGAGAGCTAGTTCACCAGAGAACAAAACAGTGATTCTACATTTAAGCAACTTCCCTATAACATGGCTATCCACTAGCTGTGAGTTTTATGAAGGACAGAGGCTTTTACCAATCAATGTGAAAATATTGTGATTTCAGACATGAAAGGGTTAAAAGGGAACACATTCAAAGCACATATCACCAGAGTAGAATGGTCACTGTTTTTACACCTTTCCTTGTTATATGGGTCTTCTTAATGAGGAAGTGACCCTTTCTTCTAATGGGATTAAAAGATAAATACCATAGATATGGCATTAAGTCGAAATATAACCCTGGCAGAATATATACGTACTAAAGCAGTGAAGAGAGATTTAATCATGAAATTACAGATAGAAATTTCTTCAGTGGAAAAAGGAAGCAAAAGCAGGCATTTTGCTTTTCCTTGTTGTGAATAAGTGATCATAGGATACCTAGGATGAAAATCAAGAGGCAGCTGAGTGAGTCTCCACTAGAACTGTATAGAGGGAACACAGCCAGGTCTAATGAGCAGGGTCATGACTCCAGCAAACATTACAGAATTACTCATTAAAATCCAACTCCCAGGTCAGTTCACATGACCTGAGCCCCTTTAATGAAATAGAAGCTGGGCACTCATGAAGAAGTTAACCGTTATTTCACAAGTAGTCTCTGTGAATCTTCCTCCTAGAATTCTTTAAATAGATCTCAACTTGTTTAAGCTAACAAACTGGCTGAATGACATACCATAGAATTTGTAGAGTACTTAGTATTGGTTATGATCAAATTAATTTCTGGATCTCTACAATATCACCGGTCAGAGTTAAGACTTATAGATGCCCCATGATTGTAGCATTTTGATGTAAATCTACTTCATGTTAAGCTAGGGAGGAATCTGAATTTACCAGGTTGTTACTCCCTGAGGTCCTGATTATGCAGAAANGTCAAATTAATTCCTGGATCTCTACAATATCACCAGTCAGAGTTAAAACTTATAGATGCCCCATGATTGTAGCATTTTGATGTAAATCTACTTCATGTTAAGCTAAGGAGGAATCTGAATTTACCAGGTTGTTACTCCCTGAGGTCCTGATTATGCAGAAACAAATTTGTTTAGCTTTCTTTATGATCATCACAACCATTTCATAAGTTATGAGGCAGTGTTCTAACTGAAGAGAGGAGAAATTGACACTTATGACTGTCTCTAAATAGCAAATCAAGTTAACAAATTATCATGAGCCTGGAAGACTGTATTGACTGGTGTCACTATCAAACAAAGGAGAGATACAGGGGTGTTCATCTTTACTTTCATTTAACTTCCTTGACTGTATTCCTAAAAGACAGGTAGTTCTTAGAGGGAAGGGAGAAGAATTTAAGTTTAATGTATTAGTGTCTCCAATTACATATGTTGTTCCACATAGGTCCTCTTATCAGAGCAATTTAATATAGAGATTTTTATATACTCTGCAGCATAGTGATCTGGAGAACTAATTCCTATTCCTGTAAATAGATGTTTACTTTTATCTGGCAAGGACAGTATACCTTCAGGGTCNTTGTGTATTTCTTTTTCTTATGCTATGAATTGTATTTATTTCAATAAATTTTATTTGTTGATGACATATATTTTTAAATAATTTATTTTTATTGGAGGATAATTACTTTACAATATTGTGGTGGTTTTTACCATACATTGACATGAACTAGCCACGGGTGGATATGTGTCCTCCAGTCCTGAACCTCCCTCCCAACCTCCCTCCCCATCCCATCCCATCCCTCTGCTTTGTCCCAGTGCACCAGCTTTGAGTGCCCTGTTTCAAGCATCAAACTTGGACTGATCATCTGTTTCACATATGGTAATATACATGTTTCAATGCTATTGTCTCAAATCATCCCACCCTCACCTCCCAGAGAGTCCAAAAATCTGTTTCTCTTTTGCTGCAGTTTAAAATCCTCCCTAAGTATTTAGTTAACAAGATAACTACTGTCATTGTTTATATAGATTATTTATAAATTTTAGCAGAAATTTGTTTTTTCATATATGCAATTTATCTGCACTCTCTTAGGAAATAATTGTGCTTATGTCCAGAGTTGGTTTGACATGTAAAACGAATTCATATCTTTCTCAACCTAGGCCCAAGACAAATAATATCATAGTTGCTTTGTATTTCTTGTAAGGTAGTCTAATTCTAAAACTGAGGCATTTGAGAAATCAGGGGAGATGTAAAAAAGAAAACACTGGGGAAACTAGTCTGTTAATATCTTAGTGTTAGAAAGAATTACGGGTTTTTGTATTAGTTAGTTTCTTAGACTAATGATGCTAATGATCGGTACAGCACTTCAAGAAGGGTTTAATATTCAGAGTGTCCCATTTGGAAACCACAGAATACCATTCAGACACTGTAGAATTAGCATAATTTAGTTTGCAAAAAGCTGGCTTAGTGTAATACATAGCACTAAAGATCAATTGCAACATTTATTTTTTATTGACTGGCTATTACATGTCAAGTAATGAGCAAGATTTTGGAAATGCAGAAATTAATAAGAAAATAAGTCCCATATTTTATTTGGGAGCCCTCACTATGTGGCAAAGATATAATCTTTCCATTCTTTGTTGTTGCTGTTCAGTTACTAGGTCGTGTCCAACTCTTTGTGACCCCATGGACTGCAGCACGCCAAGCCTCTGGTCCCTCACTATTCCCTGGAATTCACCCAAGTTTATGTCCATTGAATCGGTGATGCCATCCAACTGTCTAATCCTCTGCTGCCTTCTTCTCTTCATGTCCTCAATCTTTCCCAGCATTAGGGTCTTTTCCAGTGAGTCAACTGTTTGCACAAGGTGCCTGAAGTATTGGGTATTTATATAATATATATTTGTGTGTGTGTGTGTATGCTGCTAAGTCGCTTCAGTCATGTCCAACTCTATGCAACCCCACAGACGGCAGCCCACCAGGCTCCCCCGTCCCTGGGATTCTCCAGGCAAGAACACTGGAGTGGGTTGCCATTTCCTTCTCCAGTGCGTGAAAGTGAAAGTGAAAGTGAAGTTGCTCAATTGTGTCCAACTCTTAGCAACCCCATGGACTGCGGCCCACCAGGCTCCTCCGTCCATGAGATTTTCCAGGCAAGAGTACTGGAGTGGGGTGCCATTGCCTTCTCCTGTGTGTATATAGTATGTTTTATATATATATATAATTTATGATGCAATGTAAAACTAGAAGTATGAAAAAGTACATAACACATACATATACACAGACACACACATACATTTATATGCATGTAGGTAAAGAACCTGCCTGCAATGCAGGAGAACAGGGTTTGATTCCTGGGTCAGGAAGATCCTCTGGAGAAGGAAATGGCAATTCACTTCATTATCCTTGCCTGGAGAATCTCATGGACACAGGAGCCTGGCAGGCTGCAGTCCACGGGATCGCAAGAGTTGGACATGACTTAGTGACTAAACCACCGCCATCTGTGTATATGTGTATACACATAAAGCACGACATGAAAAGATCCTGTAGGCAAATATTTTAGGACTGGTAATTTTGGTCACCTCATCTTTTAAAATTTTGATTGTGCAAAAAAAAAAAAGAAAAGAAAAGAAAAAAAAACTTTGGAAATAAAAATAGTACTTTGTGAAATCAATCAATTATATAAATATTTTCTAATTTAGGTACTAATGAATAAAAAAACTAAGATTATTTAAACATATCTTTAAGTGGCAATATAATGTCATGTCAAAATACAAATCACAAATGTACAGTATGTAAGTTCTAATAAAAAGAAAATGTCCTCATTTCTGTTACTAAACGTGGTCAGGACTTAAGAGTACCCTGGAATTAGCAAGCCCTTCTTTCTACCTCAAATTGACTGTATGGAGTTTTGTTAATAAATAGTTGAGAGTCACCTGGGCATTTAAATACCTCCTTAATGGAAGCTGTGGGAGAAATGAAGGGGGCCACACTGCAGGCTTACAAAGAGAAAATGCTCTTAAGGATAGATGTTTGACCCCTTAAGTGTGTTTAAGGTCATTTTATCCCCAGGGAAACATGTTTCTGAAAGCAGAATGGAAGCTAATGGAAAAATATAAATATACATTAATCATCGTTTTGCAGACAGCTTTACAGAATATCATCAATAGCACAGAGTACAAGAGCACTAAGTAATGACTTGCTTAATTAATTCATTCACAAAATTATTGTCAGATTTCACACATTATTGTAAGCACTGGTGAATGAACATTAAAAAAGACCTAGTATTTGTTTAAAATTAATTTTTTAGGTGGGAGGGCTCACATCAATCAATAAATTGACAATAACCCACCAGTGTGGTGAGTTCAATAGAGAACACTGAAATAGGGAAAGAGGAAGAAGGATGTTTCAGCAGCAAACGAAGGGTGACCACATCTTTATGTTTATAAGATGATTAAATAAATGGCCTGATTTGAGGGCACATTTGAAAGAAGAGAGGGAAGAAGGCAGGCGGATAGTACAAGGCAGAATAAAGAACAAGTTTGAGGTAGAACATGCCTTACCAAGAGGCAGAGCAGCAGAGAGACCAGAGCATAAATAGGGGAGACATGTGGAGCCATCCCGAGACTTGAGTGTTATTCGGAATGAGATACTAAACAACTGGAAGATTTTGAGCAGAGAAGATCCAGCATGATCTTACTGAAGGATCCATTAAATCTTTTCTACTAACTGAGCAGAGACGCCTAGACAACAGCACGCACAGAAGCAGAGGGAAGAGCAGAAAGGCGCAGTAATTTAAGTGAGGTGGTGGTTGTCTGCATTTGTCTAATAATTAGCAACGCTGAATGGCTTTGCATGTGCTTGTTCATCATCTCTGTGTCCTCTTTGGAAAAAAAACGTCTAAGTCTTCTGCCCATTTTTATTGTTTTCTTTTGAATATTCTATGAGCTCTGTTCATATTTTGGATATCAAGTCCCTGTTTGTCACAACATGTGCAAATATTCAGCAATTCCACTCCTGGGTGTGTGTGTGTATATGTATGTGTGTATGTATGTGTGTGTATACACACACACACACACACACACACACATATATATATATGGAAAAAATGAAAATTCTAATATGAAAAGATATGTGCACCTCAGTGTTCACAAGAGCACTATTTCCAGTCACAAAGGCATGGAAACAACCCACACATCCATCAACAGAGGACTGCCCAAGGGAATGGGATGCATGTGTGTGTGTATAGATACATACGATGGAATATTATTTGTCCATAAAACATGAAATACTGCTAGTTGCATCAGCATGGTTCAACCTAGAGAACAGTGCTTTTAGTGAACTAAGTCAGATAGAGAAAGACAAATATAACAGAATATCACATATGTAGAATCTAAATATTAATACAGATGAATCTAATTCCTCCCAGCCATAGAAAACAAACTTGTTAGCAAAGGGGAGAGGAAAGAGTGGATGGGAACAACAGATAGAAATTACTACAGATAAAAAAGGTAAGTCACAAGCATTTATTGTATAGCACAGGAAATTATGCTCAATATCTTGTAATAACCTATAATGGAAAATAATCTGCAAGAAAATCACTATGCTGTGCACCTGAAACTACCAGACAATACTGTACATTACACATACTTCAATAATTTACAAAAAGTGGTCACGAAGCTCAAAGGAAATTAGTCCTGCAAGATAGGTGTTTTTCTCTGGCCTTAGTCGCCTGTGAGAAGGAACAGTGTAGGCAAGGACTGAAATGCGTGTGAATCAGGGTTTCTCCTGGTGAGAGTGACAATGGAAGAGAGAATACACCCAAGCCCAGCAGGACATGATTTGAGGAACAGTCAACAACCATTACTTGAGAAGGCTGTAGGCTCCAGGGCGCAGCCATGAATCAGAGTCCAGTTATGTGCAGCACATTAAGAGTGAAGGGATGGTGCTGATGGCTAGGATTTCAGCAATCTTGTAAATGAATATATAATAGTTTAATTAGGGCTATACTACTTTTTAAAATTAATTTTTATGGGAATATAGTTGATTTACATTGTGTGTTAGTTTCTGCTGTACAGCAAACTGAATCAGTGGCATATACACATATATCCAGTATTTTTAGATTATTTTCTCTTACAGTTCGTTATAGAGTACTGAGTAGAATTCCCTGTTCTATGCAGTAGTTTCTTATTAGTTATCTATTTTATATATATTGAGAAAAAGCTATGACAAACCTAGACAGTATATTAAAAAGCAGAGACATCACTTTCCTGACAAAGGTCCATATAGTCAAGGCTATGGTTTTTTGAGTAGTCATGTACGAATGAGAGATTTGAACCATAAAGAAGGCTGAGCACTGAAGAGTTGATGCTTTCAAAGTGTGGTGCTGGAGAAGACACTTGGACAATAAGGAGGTCAAACCAGTCAATCCTAAAGGAAATCAACCCTGAATATTCATTGGAAGTACTGATGCTGAAGCTGAAGCTCTAATACTTTGGCCACCTGATGGAAGAGCTCACTCGTTGGAAAAGACCCTGATTCTGGGAAGGAATGAGGGCAGAATGAGAAGGGGATGACAGAGGATGAGATGGTTGGAAGGCATCATCACTCAATGGACATGAGTTTGAGCAAACTCTGGGAGAGGAGTGAAGGACAGGGAAGCCTGGCATGCTGCAGCCCATGGGGTCACAATGAGTCAGACATGGCTGAGCGACTAACCAACAACAAATGAATGTCAGGACTATACTACTCATTATTTATTCTATCAAGATTAACATACAATATTGTTAAATTAGCTAAATTAGCATTAGGTTTTCTCAAAAGCATTGATCTATATAACCAAGTCTTTTTCCAACTTTATTTATAACTCAAAAAGTAATATTCCTAGAAATCTTGATATTTTCAGAGTCAACAATAGTTGTTTGGTTTTCAAATCATAAAATAATATCTTTCAATTATTTGTAAGTTAAAGTGCAGAGAAGACAAAGGGTTAACGAAACAGTGGGGTTTTCCTAGTGTTTCAGTTGTAAAGAATCCACCTGTCAATGTAGGAGACCCATGCTTCATCTCTGGGATGGGAAGACCCCTCTGGAGAAGGAAATGGCAATCCACTCCAGTATTCTTGCCTGGGAAATCCCATGGATAGAGGAACTTGGAGGGATACAGTTCAAAGGGTCACAGAGTCAGACATGACTTATTGACTGAGTATGCAAGAGTATTATGCAAAACCATCAGAAAGAGCAAAAATTGAGTTGTAAAACACATGTGACAAAATAATTAAGATGTAAGCTGAGGCTCAGGGTTCTGCTAAATGTATTCCTTTTTTAATGGCCACTAGGTACTATAATGTATTTATTTCATCTCTAAAGCTAACATTAAATCATTTTCTGTGGCTGTGTAACCAGAGGATGCACATTCCTGAATATTACAGCAGACATTCCTATTATAGCAGAGGACACTAAATAATCCTTCAAATCTTATCCAAATCTATAATTCTTTGGTGATGACTGACTTCCAATGCCACGCCCTCCGTGGAGTACTATGAGAGTTCCTAAATGGGAAGAAAGCACTTCTGTGCTGCAGTAACAAGTTTTTTTTTACCTGCATCTGAAGGAACCGATGTCCTGTTTTGTGGCTATTTTGGAAAATGTCTCCGATGGCAGTGTGAATTCACTCAACCCCAGCATTTATGGATGCTATTTGCCACCCTATTTTCTAGGCAGTGGGGATGAGAATAACAGTTAACTTTGGGGAACATTTTCATCATGTTGGGCACAGTGCCTAGGGCTTTCTTTGCATTTTTTTTCATTTTTAATCCTCATAACCTCTTTATGAGCTAAGATATCATTTTAGTCAGCATTTTAGGAATGAATAAAGAGACACATAAGAGTTTTAAGTGACTTGCCCGTGGTCACACAGGTAGACAATTCCAGAGCTTCTATTCAAACCCATGCTGGCTGCTGCCTAAACCCAGGTTCTAAAGCACTATGATATGGTAATAAATAAGGGCACCAAGGCTCACGTTAGCTTCCAAATCATCTATTCTTTTTTTTTTTTTTTTGAGTGAATGCTGCCAAAAATTGTTTGAAAGAGTTTCATTTGGGGGGTTATAACTGTAGCTACATTTATAAAAAGCAATGGTTTTTATAGCTTAGGCTCATCATCTCAGAGCTTATGTACTCTTTTTAATCATCACGCCCCTGATTGCTGGTTATTTACTCTTCTGCTTGCTGCTGTTTCCTCTCATGATTACAAAGCCTGCTATAGAGCCAGGCGTCGTGCTTCTGTGTGTCCCTGTAGCATCTCTCTCCACTTTAGTTTGTCATAAAGCAGCTGGTTTCTTCTCTCATCCATCCACTTAGTATGCCCTGCAGAATTGTCTAACCAAGATTCTACACGATATGGTTGCATTCTAGTTACAGCAACCTAACGCCTACGTGGCTATAGATTCAATACATGGGTCTACAGCAGAAGGAAGACTACTGTTATTTTATAGATTGTTCTGGAGGATGCTGCTACATTGGCACATGATTTCAAGGTGTTGAAGATATTGGCCTACTACTTGATTTATACACAGCTTCCATAAATTTTAGATAATCCAATGAAAACTTTCAGTGCTACAAGGATAATTAATTTTTTAAAGGTATTCGGGATAGCAAATTTGCTTTATATAAAGGCCTTAGCAATGAGCACTTATACCTGGACATGTTAAAAGCATGACTAGAAATCAATACCAAAATAGAACAGCAAAGATCAGTGGCACTAAAGAGCCTCTTGATGGGGATGAAAGAGGAGAGGGGAAAAGCCGGCTTAAAATTCAACATTCTAAAAACTAAGATCATGGCATCCAGTCCCATCACTTCACAGCATGTAGATGGGGGAAAATTGGAAACAGAGGCAGATTTTAGTTTCGTGGGCACCAAAATCACTGTGGATGCTAACTGCAGCCATGAAATTAAAAGCTTGCTCCTTGGACGGAAAGCCACGACCAACCTAGACAGCTGTTTTAAAAGCAGAGATATCACTTTGCCACAAAGGCCCATCTGTTACAGCTACATTTTTTCCAGAAGTCATGTACAGATATGAGAACTGGACCAAAAAGAAGGCTGAGCACTGAAGAATTGATGGTTTCAAACTGTGGAGCTGGAGTAGACTCATAAGAGTCCCTTGGACAGTAAGGAGATCAAACCAGTCAATTCTAAAGGAAAATAACACTGAACGTTCATTGGAAGGACTGATTTTGAAATTAAAGCTCTGATGTTTTGGCCACATGATGCCAAGAGCCAACTCACTGGAAAACATCCTGATGCTGGGGAAGATTGAAAGCAGGAAGAGAAGCGGGTAACAGAGGATGAGGTGGTTGGATGGCATCACTGACTCAATGGATGACTCTGAGCAAACTCCAGGAGATGGTGAAAGATAGGGAAGGCTGCCTTGCCACAGTACATGGGTTTGCAAAGAATTGGACATAACTTAGCAACTGAACAACAACTTCAGGAACAGCCACTGAACCAGGCTATAGCCAGAGATGTGAAGAGAAATACAACTATATATATATATGAAATTAAGAATTCATCCTACCTCAGAACAGCATTATAGGAAAACTAAATATGCATAGAAAGACTAGGTTTAATAAGCAACTACTTGGGTGTGTTTGATGTTATGAGATCAGATGCTGGTTTTAGGAACGGTCTGGTAGTTACCCTGACTATAGGCAATTTTGTACCTTGATGAGTAAATTTTTTCTGATTGTTTTCAGATTGAATCATTGCAAAAGACCCTGATGCTGGGAAATATTAAAGGCAGGAGGGGAAGGGGACAACAGAGAATGAGATGGTTGGATGGCATCAGTGACTAATGCACATGAGTTTGAACAAGCTGCAGGAGTTGGTGATGGGCAGGGAAGCCTGGCATGCAGCAGTCCATGGAGTTGGAAGAGTTGGACACGATGGAGTGACTACACTGAACTGATAGTTATTTAACTTTAAGTATCTGTGAACCACCATCGACAGATGAATGGATAAAGAAGATATAGTATATTTATACAATGAAATATTACTCAGGCAAAAAAGAATGAAATGCCATTTGCAGCAACACAGATGGACCCTGCGTTATGATGCCCCTTCTCCATCCCTAAAAAGGGAGACCCAGGAAACTGAAGGATTTATTAACCCCTAACCAGATATGCAATCAGCTGTCTTCTTCTCAACTGCTATATGTTTACTAATGGACTGGCCTAATTTAGGGCTGCCTCCAGAAATCAAGTTTTTAAGTTAATTGATTATAGATCAATGCTCTCAAGATACATACTATACAATACTGAGTTTGTCAGTATTATTCTTAAAAAATTATTCTACTGTAAAGTTTTGTAAAAACCATCAAAATCTCTCAAGACAATCACTGAAACCCATTTATAATCTAACTATGAAGCTGTAGAAATGTATCAAGATGGCATTAACCCTCAGAGAAAGATGCTGAGGACCCCACCAATCAAATATCAACATGCCCATGTCCAAGTGACAGCACTAACAGTCAGGAAAAGTATGCCCATGCAAATGAGAGAAAGACGAAGTTGGAGGTTTCCACCTGCAGGTGGGCAGCAGTCCCGGTCTTGCTCAGGAAGTATATTTCTGAACACATGGTACATTTCCACATACTTTAAGCTGGGGAGTTGTTTTTGGAGTTCTCACCCTGGTTCCTATTTGTTCCTACAACCTTTCTGTACCAGAAAGTTCTCACGTACCAGGAAGAAAATCTGGAATGGATGAATTCTTGGGAATTGAAGCAACACGTGGCTCATGTATATGGTTCAGAGACATGGGCACACACTGCTTCCACGCCAGCCTTGTGCAGATCTTCTGAGAGCCTCTTGTCTTTCTCTTTCCACAGATACTCTCCCCGGTCATTCTCATCCCAGGTGCACAGGCATCCCCAGCCCAGAATGAACTTTCTCTTCAGGAACCTGGGAGCCTTCCAAGCCATGGAGATCTTCCATCCTGCTTAACTGGCACTGGCTTTCTTTTGCCATCCAGATTTCACAACAGTCTGATGTAGTAGGCGCAGTTGACCAAAGCAGACATCCCGGGCTCAGAGTCAAAACTCCTTCTCTTAGTTGTGGCCAATGTGTCAGAGGAAATGGAAAAAAAAAAGATTTGAACTTTTGTTGATTTTGACAACTGGTGGATGTTGATACCAGGATTAATGCATAGGTTACTGAAGAAGGATGAAGAAAGGAAGGGGAATTATTCTAAATTTAATCTGGGGCAGATTAAGTCTCAGATAGATTTAGAACATCTTTTGAGTAAAAATCAGCACAGAAAATAATCACGAGTCAGAAAAGAAGACATGGCTGGAATTACAGACTGGACACATTTTACTTATTGATGATTTGTGATGTTGTGAGAGTAGAGAAGTCACCCACAAAGAGCTAGCTGAACACTAGGAAACTAAGGGTAAGTATACTTCTACGCAGAGCACACCACGAGAAACGCTGGGCTGGAAGAAGCACAAGCTGGAATCAAGACTGCCGGGAGAAATATCAATAACCTCAGATATGCAGATGACACCACCCTTATGGCAGAAAATGAAGAGGAACTAAAGAGCCTCTTGATGAAAGTGAAAGAGGAGAGTGAAAAAGATGGCTTAAAGCTCAACATTCAGAAAATGAAGATCATAGCATCTGGTCCCTTCACTTCATGGGAAATAGATGGAGAAATAGTGGAAACAGGGTCAGACTTTATTTTGGGGGGCTCCAAAATCACTGCAGATGGTGACTGCAGCCATGAAATTAAAAGACGCTTACTCCTTGGAAGAAAAGTTATGACCAACCTAGATAGCATATTAAAAAATAGAGACATTACTTTCCCAACAAAGGTTCATCTAGTCAAGGCTATGGTTTTTCCTGTGGTCATGTATGGATGTGAGAGTTGGACTGTGAAGAAAGCTGAGCACTGAAGAATTGATGCTTTTGAATGGTGGTGTTGGAGAATTCTCTTGAGAGTCCCTTGGACTTCAATGAGATCCAACCAGTCCATCCTAAAGGTGTTCATTGGAAGGACTGATGTTGAAGCTCCAGTACTTTGGCCACCTCATGCGAAGAGCTGACTCACTGGAACATACCCAGATGCTGGGAGGGATTAGGGGCAGGAGAAGATGGGGATGACAGAGGATGAGATGGTTGGATGGCATCACCAACTCAATGGACATGAGTTTGTATAAACTCCAGGAGTTGGTGATGGACAGGGAGGCCTGGTGTGCTGTGATTAATGGGGTCGCAAAAAATTGGACATGGCTGAGCAACTGAACTGAACTGAAACCTTGGAGAACTTTCAGGTATAAACATTACACTGCATCAGTTCAGTGTAAATAAAGTTATCCACTGTTTCTACTGTTTCCCCATTTGCCATGAAAGAGTCAATTGGAAAAGACCAAAGTAATCCAGTCATAAATGCTGAAGAAAGAGGAAAGCAGTGTTTCTTCTATCTAATAAGCTAAACATAAAAATAATTCTTACTACATTGCATGCACTGACAGTGATATCTTGTAGCCAAAAAAGAGGGGCCTTGAGCAAGACTGTATCAGAAGAGAGCTAAAATACCATATGCAGTTTTACAGTCAGATATCCTTGGCCATTTTCTCAACTATTTCATACATCTTGACGGTTTAAGCTACATATTCACAGATTATTTTGACCCTTTAAAAGTTGCAATGAGTTGCTTTGAAGAACCCAGAGTTTAGCTTCTGTGGTCAAGGTATTGACCACATGTGGGAGTATTATCATTGAAAGTTAGAGGGTGAGAATTGTTTTCATTAATTAAACAAATACTCTTCATGCTCTAGACTTTTTTAGAGTTGTGGTATAATGGAGGGTTGGTAGGCACAGCAAATGTTATTAAATGGTTTACAGTCTAGTTGAGGAAATAAACATGCATCAAATGATATTACAAATGTTATAAGCTGTGTGTTATGAATAATAATACAAGGCACCATAAAGTAGACATCCCTTTAAAATAAATGCTTGACTTGAGTCTAAATGAAAAATAGAAGTGAACTCATTAAACTAGGTGCAGTTAAAATCATTCCTTGGAAAAAAAGTAATCTGTATCAGGATCCTATAGTGCCTTCCGAAAACTAAAAACAAAAAAAAAAAGAAAAGAAAAAGGTCAACATGGGTCAATATGTCTAGAACACACGGTAAGAACACATGGAGGTAAATGAAACTAGAGAGTGAGTTAGATGTCAAATCATACAACGGAGAAGGCAATGGCACCCCACTCCAGTACTCTTGCCGGGAGGATCCCATGGACGGAGGAGCCTGGTGGGCTGCAGTCCATGGGGTAGCCGAGGGTCGGACAAGACTAAGCGATTTCACTTTCACTTTTCACTTTCATGCATTGGAGAAGGAAATGACAACCCACTCCAGTGTTCTTGCCTGGAGAATCCCAGGGACGGGGGAGCCTGGTGGGCTGCCGTCTATGGGGTCGCACAGAGTCGGACACGACTGAAGCGACTTAGCAGCAACAAGTCACACAAGCAGTGTTCACTTTTCTTCCTGGCCCTTCCTCAGTCTCATGGGCAGTTAGAGACTGAGTTTCTGCCAAAGTAATATGAGTTTCAGTGGCACACGTTCCTTCTACAACAGGCTCCTAAAACCCCTTCTGATGTGATGCTCCACTCTCTTTCTTCTTTATTTTGTATTTGTATGAAGAGTGACCAAGGGAGAAATTTGGTTCCCTCTGTGACATGGAGGAAAGCCTTCCACAGTCCATGAGCACATGCTGGAATTTTGAGTGAGAAAGAAATTTACATTGCACTGATCTAGTCTATATTTTGGGACTTTTTTTTCTTACAGCAGCTGCTGTTGCCCTCATTAACATACCTATTTTATGGTAAGCATCACCTCCACTCCTCCTCCAATTGTATTCTTAGAACAACATTCATACGTCTCCAAAGCAATGTCCTATAAAGACTTTCCACCAGCTTACTAAAACTGGAATGGGAGATCGTGAGAGTATATGAACTAAAGTTACAGGAATACGCAAGGAGAGGTTCTGTGGCAACTGTGGAGAAAGGGGAAAGATGTTGAATAAGGTGCTTGGGGTTGTCAGTTCTATGTGTCAGCTTGATTGGGCTAAGGGGTGACTGCAAAGCTGGTAAAACAGTATTTCTGGGTGTGTCTATGAGTGTTTCTGGAAGAGAGTAGCATTTAATTTGGTAGACTGAATAAAGAAGATCCCCATCTCCAATGGGTGAGCATCATCCACTGTGTTGAGGGCTTTAACAGAAGAGAAAAGCAGATGAAGGCTGAATCTGTTCACCTGCCTGTGCCGGGCCATCCAGCTTCTGTCCTCGGGCACTGATGCTTTTGGTTCCCCAGCCTTTGGACTCCAACTAGGACTTTCACCATTGGCTCCGCTAGTTCTTAGATCTTCAGGTTTGGGCTGAAATTACTTCACAGGCTTTCCTCAGCCCCCACCCTGTAGATGGCAGACCCTGGGTCTTCTTAGTCTCCATAATCAAGTGAATCAATCTTTATGGTAAATCTCTTTCTATAGAACTACATATAGCCTATTGGTTGTCTTTCTCTGGAGACTAATAACAGATATTTTTTAATGCTTTTCTATTTCTACCCATGAAGTTTTAGTTCTCAGTATTTCAAAAATCAACTAGTAGAATTAAAGAAGATTTCTAATCTTATAAACTAAAGGATGAGTGCTGCACTCTTAAAATGGCCAACACTAAAATTTGCATATGTTTAAGATAAATGTGACCTTTGATATATCTTTAAACATTTCAAAAAGATCCAGACTTTGTGTCCATCTTTATTATAACAAATTTTACAGTACACCAGAATCTCTACCTATCGACAATTTCTGAAGATAGGCGAGAGCCAAATGAAATGCTGATCTCTTCCAGAAACACTCACAAACACACCCAGAAACAGTGTTCTACCAGCTTTGTGGTCACCCCTTAGCCTAATCAAGTTGACACATAACATTAACAACCACAGGCACCTTTTTTACAACTAGTGCCACCTGGGGCTTCCCTGGTGGCTCAGAGGTTAAAGAGTCTGCCTGCAATGTGGGAGACCTGGGTTTGATTCCTGGGCTGGGAAGATCCTCTGGAGAAGGAAATGGCAACCCACTCCAGTATTGTTGCCTGGAGAATCCCATGGGTGGAGGAGCCTGGTGGGCTGCAGTCCATGGGGTCANCACTTTCATGCATTGGAGAAGGAAATGACAACCCACTCCAGTGTTCTTGCCTGGAGAATCCCAGGGACGGGGGAGCCTGGTGGGCTGCCGTCTATGGGGTCGCACAGAGTCGGACACGACTGAAGCAACTTAGCAGCAGCAAGTCACACAAGCAGTGTTCACTTTTCTTCCTGGCCCTTCCTCAGTCTCATGGGCAGTTAGAGACTGAGTTTCTGCCAAAGTAATATGAGTTTCAGTGGCACACGTTCCTTCTACAACAGGCTCCTAAAACCCCTTCTGATGTGATGCTCCACTCTCTTTCTTCTTTATTTTGTATTTGTATGAAGAGTGACCAAGGGAGAAATTTGGTTCCCTCTGTGACATGGAAGAAAGCCTTCCACAGTCCATGAGCACATGCTGGAATTTTGAGTGAGAAAGAAATTTACATTGCACTGATCTAGTCTATATTTTGGGACTTTTTTTTCTTACAGCAGCTGCTGTTGCCCTCATTAACATACCTATTTTATGGTAAGCATCACCTCCACTCCTCCTCCAATTGTATTCTTAGAACAACATTCATACGTCTCCAAAGCAATGTCCTATAAAGACTTTCCACCAGCTTACTAAAACTGGAATGGGAGATCGTGAGAGTATATGAACTAAAGTTACAGGAATACGCAAGGAGAGGTTCTGTGGCAACTGTGGAGAAAGGGGAAAGATGTTGAATAAGGTGCTTGGGGTTGTCAGTTCTATGTGTCAGCTTGATTGGGCTAAGGGGTGACTGCAAAGCTGGTAAAACAGTATTTCTGGGTGTGTCTATGAGTGTTTCTGGAAGAGAGTAGCATTTAATTTGGTAGACTGAATAAAGAAGATCCCCATCTCCAATGGGTGAGCATCATCCACTGTGTTGAGGGCTTTAACAGAAGAGAAAAGCAGATGAAGGCTGAATCTGTTCACCTGCCTGTGCCGGGCCATCCAGCTTCTGTCCTCGGGCACTGATGCTTTTGGTTCCCCAGCCTTTGGACTCCAACTAGGACTTTCACCATTGGCTCTGCTAGTTCTTAGATCTTCAGGTTTGGGCTGAAATTACTTCACAGGCTTTCCTCAGCCCCCACCCTGTAGATGGCAGACCCTGGGTCTTCTTAGTCTCCATAATCAAGTGAATCAATCTTTACGGTAAATCTCTTTCTATAGAACTACATATAGCCTATTGGTTGTCTTTCTCTGGAGACTAATAACAGATATTTTTTAATGCTTTTCTATTTCTACCCATGAAGTTTTAGTTCTCAGTATTTCAAAAATCAACTAGTAGAATTAAAGAAGATTTCTAATCTTATAAACTAAAGGATGAGTGCTGCACTCTTAAAATGGCCAACACTAAAATTTGCATATGTTTAAGATAAATGTGACCTTTGATATATCTTTAAACATTTCAAAAAGATCCAGACTTTGTGTCCATCTTTATTATAACAAATTTTACAGTACACCAGAATCTCTACCTATCGACAATTTCTGAAGATAGGCGAGAGCCAAATGAAATGCTGATCTCTTCCAGAAACACTCACAAACACACCCAGAAACAGTGTTCTACCAGCTTTGTGGTCACCCCTTAGCCTAATCAAGTTGACACATAACATTAACAACCACAGGCACCTTTTTTACAACTAGTGCCACCTGGGGCTTCCCTGGTGGCTCAGAGGTTAAAGAGTCTGCCTGCAATGTGGGAGACCTGGGTTTGATTCCTGGGCTGGGAAGATCCTCTGGAGAAGGAAATGGCAACCCACTCCAGTATTGTTGCCTGGAGAATCCCATGGGTGGAGGAGCCTGGTGGGCTGCAGTCCATGGGGTCACA
>SJYW01038837.1:149246-169888 GCA_006410735.1 Raphicerus campestris
GAAAGCCTTCCACAGTCCATGAGCACATGCTGGAATTTTGAGTGAGAAAGAAATTTACATTGCACTGATCTAGTCTATATTTTGGGACTTTTTTTTCTTACAGCAGCTGCTGTTGCCCTCATTAACATACCTATTTTATGGTAAGCATCACCTCCACTCCTCCTCCAATTGTATTCTTAGAACAACATTCATACGTCTCCAAAGCAATGTCCTATAAAGACTTTCCACCAGCTTACTAAAACTGGAATGGGAGATCGTGAGAGTATATGAACTAAAGTTACAGGAATACGCAAGGAGAGGTTCTGTGGCAACTGTGGAGAAAGGGGAAAGATGTTGAATAAGGTGCTTGGGGTTGTCAGTTCTATGTGTCAGCTTGATTGGGCTAAGGGGTGACTGCAAAGCTGGTAAAACAGTATTTCTGGGTGTGTCTATGAGTGTTTCTGGAAGAGAGTAGCATTTAATTTGGTAGACTGAATAAAGAAGATCCCCATCTCCAATGGGTGAGCATCATCCACTGTGTTGAGGGCTTTAACAGAAGAGAAAAGCAGATGAAGGCTGAATCTGTTCACCTGCCTGTGCCGGGCCATCCAGCTTCTGTCCTCGGGCACTGATGCTTTTGGTTCCCCAGCCTTTGGACTCCAACTAGGACTTTCACCATTGGCTCTGCTAGTTCTTAGATCTTCAGGTTTGGGCTGAAATTACTTCACAGGCTTTCCTCAGCCCCCACCCTGTAGATGGCAGACCCTGGGTCTTCTTAGTCTCCATAATCAAGTGAATCAATCTTTACGGTAAATCTCTTTCTATAGAACTACATATAGCCTATTGGTTGTCTTTCTCTGGAGACTAATAACAGATATTTTTTAATGCTTTTCTATTTCTACCCATGAAGTTTTAGTTCTCAGTATTTCAAAAATCAACTAGTAGAATTAAAGAAGATTTCTAATCTTATAAACTAAAGGATGAGTGCTGCACTCTTAAAATGGCCAACACTAAAATTTGCATATGTTTAAGATAAATGTGACCTTTGATATATCTTTAAACATTTCAAAAAGATCCAGACTTTGTGTCCATCTTTATTATAACAAATTTTACAGTACACCAGAATCTCTACCTATCGACAATTTCTGAAGATAGGCGAGAGCCAAATGAAATGCTGATCTCTTCCAGAAACACTCACAAACACACCCAGAAACAGTGTTCTACCAGCTTTGTGGTCACCCCTTAGCCTAATCAAGTTGACACATAACATTAACAACCACAGGCACCTTTTTTACAACTAGTGCCACCTGGGGCTTCCCTGGTGGCTCAGAGGTTAAAGAGTCTGCCTGCAATGTGGGAGACCTGGGTTTGATTCCTGGGCTGGGAAGATCCTCTGGAGAAGGAAATGGCAACCCACTCCAGTATTGTTGCCTGGAGAATCCCATGGGTGGAGGAGCCTGGTGGGCTGCAGTCCATGGGGTCACAGAGTCGGACACGACTGAGTGATTTCACTTTCACTTTCAGTGCCACCTGGGAAAATTAGCTTACAGCTGATTTCTAGAGTATTCTGTAAAGTAATTGGAATTAAGATTGGGCTTATTATAAAGCAAATTGTTTGTATTACCATTAATATTTACATGCATACATATATGTGTGGATCTGTGTATATAATATATAATAATACTATATGATATATAATTTTTTCAAGGTTCTTAGAAGAAAATCAGCCAACGTCATATGGTACTTTTACATCACAGTGCAACGGCAACCCACTCCAGTACTCTTGCCTGGAGAATCCCAGGGACGGCACAGCCTGGTGGGCTGCCTTCTATGGGGTCGCACAGAGTCGAACACGATTGACGCGACTTAGCAGCAGCAGCAGCTAAAATGTTATGGGGCAATTAGCATGATGCACGCCTAATAGGTGAAGGTGCGGTATCACCTGGGCCTTAACACTCTCACGAGGCTGACAGTCTAGCAGGGCTCTACTCTGAGTCTCTTGAGACCATCCAGATGATCCCCTCAGTGAGACAGCATTTTACTGAGCTCCCAGGATTGCATTAGGTTAATAAAAGATATTTTGTGAGAAGCTGTAAAAATGCTTCATAAAATGCTATGTTAGCAGTGAAAGGGAAATTAGAATAATGGAGAAAGAATACATTAACAACAGTTAACAGTGGATTGAAAACCAGGGTAAGTGCCATTTGGTAACTTCAAGGACCTTGGTTGGATGAGAGATTCAGAAGTTGATGGTGATTCCTATAGGTAAGAAGGCTTCCTCTGACAATCAGCTGAGCTAATTAATCCACATTTAACCCAGCTGGATCTTATCTAGCCTGCCTGTTAATGAGCATGTATTATTTTGTCAGCAAGGGCACAATCTCTTAAGTAATCATTATCAGGGTCATTTTTTGCTAAGAGCGAAATCTCACTTTGACATACGATGTGCTGGTGCTAAGTCTCTCAGTCGTGTCCAACTCTTTGTGACCCCGTGGACTGTGGCCCGCCAGGCTTCTCTGTCCATGGGATTCTCCAGCAAGAATACCGGAGTGGGTTGCCACTTCCTTCTCCAGGGGATCTTTCCAACCCAGAGATCGAACTCTCATCTCTTTTGTCTCCTGCACTGATAGGTGGGTATTATTTTTACCACTAGTGCTGCCTGGGAAGCCCTTTGACATACGATATAATCTTTTAAAAGCAAAAATAAGAATGCCACAATCATTTCTAAATACTGCCTATTAAATATACTGTTACCACAGTTTTTATTTTCTTACTTTTATGAACTCATTCACAGGTCTTCATTCAAAGTTATATATTATAAGGACATATAGTAAAGGTTAAGTGTTTCTTCCAGTTTGCTTTCATGAGATTTGACATCACTGAAAAAGGCACATAGGTATGTATACATGATATGATGCATGCTGAGCCATTCCTTGCTTGGCAATCATGATACATGTGTATGCCTTTTTTTAATGCCACTATCATATTATATGGCATTTAACCATTAGGCAGAAATATATTCTACTAGACTCTCAGCTCCTTGAAGGTAAAACTTATTTTTTTCATTTCTGTATTTACAGCATTAAAGTTAGTTTATCACACCTTTAAAATTTGGGCATCACTTTCCTTAATAAATTAATTAAAGTACTGCTCTCACAAAAGAAAAAAGTTCTGACTTGAGATGCAAATAAAGGTGAAGTCAGAAATGTTTCCAGACAGGATCTGTAGTATTTTATGGTGAAAGAGATTGTTCATATAATCAGATTGATTTCCTGAAGCTGATGCCCTTAAGCAAACATTAGGAAAGTAAGCACTTCATGAGTACCATCCTATGTTCACACACACACACACACACACACATACACACACACAAACGTGCATGCACTCATCTTTCCCTCCTTTACCAAAATGTAAGATAATGCCTCAACAGACATTATTTACTATTGGTATTCTGTACAGTAGATTATTGGGTAGGTGTTTAACTTGGTGAGGACTCCGTATCAAGGCTTGTCTTTGACCATATGTCAATGTCATTCCCCATCATCAACTCGGGATTATTTATTGTGGCATTAGTAGGAGCATAATGTAACAAAAGCATATCTATGAAATCAGTTTACCATTTCAAATACCTTGTTTAACTTCATGTGTGTAAAACATGTGCACAAACTCACTTCATTCTATTACCTTATTTAATACTCAAGAACCAAACAGGTGATGAGGGTTAGGCAAAGCCACTGACACACGTATTGAGCCAAGAATGGAAGATCACTGAGATATTTTGATCCAGTACATGAATTGACATCAGCCCAGAGGGGTCTCACCCTTTGGCTTCACTTTTTGGTGGGAAGGATTTGGGGCTCCATATGAGGAGTATTATAGCTATTATTTAAATGCCTAATCAGCACCCTGCTAGCCTTTCCAAATTGAACTGTAATATTTTTTAGGGTCTTTTTCTCTTCCACACAGTGATTCAGTGTCCACTGACCCAACCTCCAGCTCCAAAAATGACGGATCAAAGAATAATTCCCGAAACTCTGCAATAGTTGATTTAAGAACATTAGCCACTGTTAGAACATGGCTTTTCCACAGCCAGAAGGAGTGGTTCAGAATGGGCACATGAATATGGAAAACAGTACAGAGGATCCTTAAAATATTAAAATAGAACAACCATATAATTCAGAAATTCCATTTACAGGAACATATTCAAAGGAAATGAAAATACCAACTGAAGAGATAGCTGCACTCCGTGTTGAAAGAACCAGTATTAATAGTAGTCAAGACATGGAAACTATGTAAGTGTCCGTCAACCATTGGATGGATAAAGAAGTTGCAGTACATATACACAATGAAATATTATTCAGCTATTAAAAAACAAAGAGTCCTACCATTTGTGACAACATGGATGGACCTCCAGGACATTACATCAAGTGAAAGAGTAAAACAGATAAAAACAAGTACACTATGATCTCACTTATACGTGGAATTTAGAACAAACAAACCTCACGGGAAAAGTGACCAGATTTGTGCTTACCAGAGGGCAGGGCTGGGGCCGGTGGGAGGGGGGTACTGGAGAGAGGTGATGAAAAGATACAAACTCCCATTTGCAAGATAAAGAAGAACCAGTTAGCATTGTTGTGTGTTATCTATGAAAACTATAAGAGACTAAAAGCTAAGGGTTTTCATCACAAGGAAATTTTCTTTTTTTTTTTTTTTTTTTTGCTTCTTCTTTTATAGTATCTATATGAGATGATGAATGCTAAGCAAACTTTCTGCAGTAATTCTTCCGCAATATATGTAATTCAAACCACTATGCTATATACCGTAAGAAAAAGAAATGGTCATGTGACCCTAATTCAGGGTCATTTAGACATAAAAAAGCTTCTGGGAAAAGAAGTTTCCTTATAGGGCAAAAGCACTCATGCTCTCTCTTCCTTTGAATAATGACAATGTGAAGCCAGGTTTCTATGAAGAAGGCCCCGGAAGACAAAGCAAGTACATAAAGGAAATGAACCATATGAGAAGGAAGTGGACTCCCCAGCTCACTTTCCAAACTATGAGGGCAAACGCATCCTCTAATCATTTAAAATTCTTATATTACTTAATTGGGTTTCTGCTATTCACATATTTCTCCTATTTTTGCTATGTCGTGAGCACCCCACTGAGCTTCCCTGGTGGCTCAGACTAAAGAATTCACCTGCAAGGCAGGAGACTCGGGTCTAATCTCCAGGTCAGGAAGATTCCCCTGGAGAAGGGAATGGCTACCCACTCGAATATTCTCTCCTGGAGAATTCCATGTACAGACGAGCCTGGCAGGATACAGTCCATGGGGTCGCAAAGAGTTGGATACAACTGAGCAACTAAAACTTTCAATTTCTTTCAGGCACTCTATTAAACATTGTTTAACTAAATTTTTATAACAGCCCAATAAGGTTGATTATCCACATTTACAGATAAGAAAACCAAAGTTTGGGGTCACACAGAGAGATGTGTATAAGAGACAGGGTTGAAAGTCGAGCCTCGATGTGACAGTCGTGACAGTGCAGGACATTCATGTTCATCTGGAGTGGACGAGGCATTTGGGGATCTTGGGGAGTTGTGGTCGGACACCTGAGGCTCCTCCCGACTCTCCTGATGCTAGGCCACCTCTTGGGATGCGAGGGGGGCAACGGAAAACCTTTCCCGATGGAGTAGGGAAAGGGCCTCTCATCTGTAGCTCAGCAGGGGAAAACGGGGCTCCTCTGGAGACGTGGCGAGAACCTCGGGGTTCCTCTCGAGTGGGGACAGTTGGGGCAGTGAACTTCCTAGGTCACAACAAGGGTATGAAGGAGCCTTTCAAGGTCCAAGATAGAAGGGGTGATTTCCCACGAGATGCTGCAGCAGACAAGGGTCTCACCCTACCTGCAGGGGAGAAGCTTCTGATTTTCCTCTAGTTGTGGCGGGGTCCTATCGAGTTATGATGGGGACCCCAGGGACCCGCACCTGTGGCCTCAGGAGAGGCCAGTCTCCATTGGAGTTGCGAGGCACCTGTGGGGATTCCTCCCAAGTCGTCGCTGGGTACTCAGTCCTCGTCTGGTGCTGAGGCCTGAGCCTCTGCTTGCCTCGCCCATGCTGACATAGGTCTTGGGGTTCCGNAAGAAGATTTCTAATCTTATAAACTAAAGGATGAGTGCTGCACTCTTAAAATGGCCAACACTAAAATTTGCATATGTTTAAGATAAATGTGACCTTTGATATATCTTTAAACATTTCAAAAAGATCCAGACTTTGTGTCCATCTTTATTATAACAAATTTTACAGTACACCAGAATCTCTACCTATCGACAATTTCTGAAGATAGGCGAGAGCCAAATGAAATGCTGATCTCTTCCAGAAACACTCACAAACACACCCAGAAACAGTGTTCTACCAGCTTTGTGGTCACCCCTTAGCCTAATCAAGTTGACACATAACATTAACAACCACAGGCACCTTTTTTACAACTAGTGCCACCTGGGGCTTCCCTGGTGGCTCAGAGGTTAAAGAGTCTGCCTGCAATGTGGGAGACCTGGGTTTGATTCCTGGGCTGGGAAGATCCTCTGGAGAAGGAAATGGCAACCCACTCCAGTATTGTTGCCTGGAGAATCCCATGGGTGGAGGAGCCTGGTGGGCTGCAGTCCATGGGGTCACAGAGTCGGACACGACTGAGTGATTTCACTTTCACTTTCAGTGCCACCTGGGAAAATTAGCTTACAGCTGATTTCTAGAGTATTCTGTAAAGCAATTGGAATTAAGATTGGGCTTATTATAAAGCAAATTGTTTGTATTACCATTAATATTTACATGCATACATATATGTGTGGATCTGTGTATATAATATATAATAATACTATATGATATATAATTTTTTCAAGGTTCTTAGAAGAAAATCAGCCAACGTCATATGGTACTTTTACATCACAGTGCAACGGCAACCCACTCCAGTACTCTTGCCTGGAGAATCCCAGGGACGGCACAGCCTGGTGGGCTGCCTTCTATGGGGTCGCACAGAGTCGAACACGATTGACGCGACTTAGCAGCAGCAGCAGCTAAAATGTTATGGGGCAATTAGCATGATGCACGCCTAATAGGTGAAGGTGCGGTATCACCTGGGCCTTAACACTCTCACGAGGCTGACAGTCTAGCAGGGCTCTACTCTGAGTCTCTTGAGACCATCCAGATGATCCCCTCAGTGAGACAGCATTTTACTGAGCTCCCAGGATTGCATTAGGTTAATAAAAGATATTTTGTGAGAAGCTGTAAAAATGCTTCATAAAATGCTATGTTAGCAGTGAAAGGGAAATTAGAATAATGGAGAAAGAATACATTAACAACAGTTAACAGTGGATTGAAAACCAGGGTAAGTGCCATTTGGTAACTTCAAGGACCTTGGTTGGATGAGAGATTCAGAAGTTGATGGTGGTTCCTATAGGTAAGAAGGCTTCCTCTGACAATCAGCTGAGCTAATTAGTCCACATTTAACCCAGCTGGATCTTATCTAGCCTGCCTGTTAATGAGCATGTATTATTTTGCCAGCAAGGGCACAATCTCTAAAGTAATCATTATCAGGGTCATTTTTTGCTAAGAGCAAAATCTCACTTTGACATACGATGTGCTGGTGCTAAGTCTCTCAGTCGTGTCCAACTCTTTGTGACCCCGTGGACTGTGGCCNTAAGAAGGCTTCCTCTGACAATCAGCTGAGCTAATTAATCCACATTTAACCCAGCTGGATCTTATCTAGCCTGCCTGTTAATGAGCATGTATTATTTTGTCAGCAAGGGCACAATCTCTTAAGTAATCATTATCAGGGTCATTTTTTGCTAAGAGCGAAATCTCACTTTGACATACGATGTGCTGGTGCTAAGTCTCTCAGTCGTGTCCAACTCTTTGTGACCCCGTGGACTGTGGCCCGCCAGGCTTCTCTGTCCATGGGATTCTCCAGCAAGAATACCGGAGTGGGTTGCCACTTCCTTCTCCAGGGGATCTTTCCAACCCAGAGATCAAACTCTCATCTCTTTTGTCTCCTGCACTGATAGGTGGGTATTGTTTTTACCACTAGTGCTGCCTGGGAAGCCCCTTGACATACGATATAGTCTTTTAAAAGCAAAAATAAGAATGCCACAATCATTGCTAAATACTGCCTATTAAATATACTGTTACCACAGTTTTAATTTTCTTACTTTTATGAACTCATTCACAGGTCTTCATTCAAAGTTATATATTATAAGGACATATAGTAAAGGTTAAGTGTTTCTTCCAGTTTGCTTTCATGAGATTTGACATCACTGAAAAAGGCACATAGGTATGTATACATGATATGATGCATGCCGAGCCATTCCTTGCTTGGCAACCATGATACATGTGTATGCCTTTTTTTAATGCCACTATCATATTATATGGCATTTAACCATTAGGCAGAAATATATTCTACTAGACTCTCAGCTCCTTGAAGGTAAAACTTATTTTTTTCATTTCTGTATTTACAGCATTAAAGTTAGTTTATCACACCTTTAAAATTTGGGTATCACTTTCCTTAATAAATTAATTAAAGTACTGCTCTCACAAAAGAAAAAAGTTCTGACTTGAGATGCAAATAAAGGTGAAGTCAGAAATGTTTCCAGACAGGATCTGTAGTATTTTATGGTGAAAGAGATTGTTCATATAATCAGATTGATTTCCTGAAGCTGATGCCCTTAAACAAACATTAGGAAAGTAAGCACTTCATGAGTACCATCCTATGTTCACACACACACACACACACACACATACACACACACAAACGTGCATGCACTCATCTTTCCCTCCTTTACCAAAATGTAAGATAATGCCTCAACAGACATTATTTACTATTGGTATTCTGTACAGTAGATTATTGGGTAGGTGTTTAACTTGGTGAGGACTCCGTATCAAGGCTTGTCTTTGACCATATGTCAATGTCATTCCCCATCATCAACTCGGGATTATTTATTGTGGCATTAGTAGGAGCATAATGTAACAAAAGCATATCTATGAAATCAGTTTACCATTTCAAATACCTTGTTTAACTTCATGTGTGTAAAACATGTGCACAAACTCACTTCATTCTATTACCTTATTTAATACTCAAGTACCAAACAGGTGATGAGGGTTAGGCAAAGCCACTGACACACGTATTGAGCCAAGAATGGAAGATCACTGAGATATTTTGATCCAGTACATGAATTGACATCAGCCCAGAGGGGTCTCACCCTTTGGCTTCACTTTTTGGTGGGAAGGATTTGGGGCTCCATATGAGGAGTATTATAGCTATTATTTAAATGCCTAATCAGCACCCTGCTAGCCTTTCCAAATTGAACTGTAATATTTTTTAGGGTCTTTTTCTCTTCCACACAGTGATTCAGTGTCCACTGACCCAACCTCCAGCTCCAAAAATGACGGATCAAAGAATAATTCCCGAAACTCTGCAATAGTTGATTTAAGAACATTAGCCACTGTTAGAACATGGCTTTTCCACAGCCAGAAGGAGTGGTTCAGAATGGGCACATGAATATGGAAAACAGTACAGAGGATCCTTAAAATATTAAAATAGAACAACCATATAATTCAGAAATTCCATTTACAGGAACATATTCAAAGGAAATGAAAATACCAACTGAAGAGATAGCTGCACTCCGTGTTGAAAGAACCAGTATTAATAGTAGTCAAGACATGGAAACTATGTAAGTGTCCGTCAACCATTGGATGGATAAAGAAGTTGCAGTACATATACACAATGAAATATTATTCAGCTATTAAAAAACAAAGAGTCCTACCATTTGTGACAACATGGATGGACCTCCAGGACATTACATCAAGTGAAAGAGTAAAACAGATAAAAACAAGTACACTATGATCTCACTTATACGTGGAATTTAGAACAAACAANAAATATTATTCAGCTATTAAAAAACAAAGAGTCCTACCATTTGTGACAACATGGATGGACCTCGAGGGCATTACATCAAGTGAAAGAGTAAAACAGATAAAAACAAGTACACTATGATCTCACTTATACGTGGAATTTAGAACAAACAAACCTCACGGGAAAAGTGACCAGATTTGTGCTTACCAGAGGGCAGGGCTGGGGCCGGTGGGAGGGGGGTACTGGAGAGAGGTGATGAAAAGATACAAACTCCCATTTGCAAGATAAAGAAGNAGGCATTGATCTTGGTAATGGGGATAAATTGAAAGAAGAAAGTAATGAAAGTATTAGTCAGTGAGTCGTGCCTGACTCTTTGCTACTACATGGATTGTAGCTTCTGTCAATGGAATTCTCCAGGCAAGAATACTGAAGTGGGTAGCCATTCCTTTCTTCAAGGGATCTTCCCAATCCAGGGATCAAACCTGTGTCTCCCGCATTGCAAGCGGATACTTTACCATTTGAGCCACCAGGGAAGCCCTAATGGGGATAAGGTTCCAGTTAAAATTTTACCAAATTTCTAGCCCTCATTGAGATTACAGTTCAATCATCTTTATCATCACATAGTTGCTTAGCAATCCCAACCCTTCCTAAATATGATCTCAAGAGACAGCATTTTAGGTAGTAATTCATTATAGGTATTTAACAAACTAAACGTCAAACATTGAGACAAAGCCTAAACTGACGGGGGTACCAGCTAGCAGAGAGAGNAGTTGCTTAGCAATCCCAACCCTTCCTAAATATGATCTCAAGAGACAGCATTTTAGGTAGTAATTCATTATAGGTATTTAACAAACTAAACGTCAAACATTGAGACAAAGCCTAAACTGATCGGGGTACAAGCTAGCAGAGAGAGCAGAGCAGCGGATAATAGCTGGGGCTTTGCTTTCAGAAAAACCTGGGCTTCTATTCCAATTTTCTTCCTCATCTTGAGATCTCACTGAGTTATTTAGTAAACCTACCAAGTCATCAGTTTTTGCTTGCTGCTTTTTAATTTAATAATGTATTTCAATCCAAAAGCTTTCAAAATTAAAATACTTCAATTTTCACCATGCACCAATTAATCGAGATAATAAGGACGATTTTTTTTTAAAGGTATAGTTACTGTCCATTCTCTCCTTTAAAAACTAAAATCTAATTTGAGATGCAAAGTTCAATAAAAACATCAAAGCACACAAAATTATGTCATNCACCTCATGTGAAGAGTTGACTCATTGGAAAAGACACTGATGGTGGGAGGGATTGGGGGCAGGAGGAGAAGGGGATGACCAAGGATGAGATGGCTGGATGGCATCACAGACTCGATGGATGAGAATCTGAGTGAACTCCGGCAGATGGTGATGGACAGGGAGGCCTGGCGTGCTGCAACTTATGGGGTCACAAAGAGTCGGACACGACTGAGAGACTGAACTGAACTGATATACTGTTACACAAGGAAGCTTTAGGCAAAAAAAAAAAAAAAAAAAAGAAAAAGAAGAAAAAAAAAAAAAAAACCCAGAAAAGATAAACATTGGCATTTAGTATTTAGACATTAGTATTTAGTATTTTTTTAAGTCATTTAAAGAAATATGTGCTTTATCAATAGAAAAAGGAACTAATGTGAAGGCAAAAACTGTCACTTGCGGTCATTTTTGGAGATATTTCTTCAGTTTGGTCTGAAAGTGCAGGACTCTGAGCAACTAAAAGTATCGTGTAAGATTTGAGAAACAGGATCAGAAAGAGATTCAGTAGCATGTGGGTTTAAAATGGGAGGGGTTATCCTTGGCCATATTACACTGAAACAACATATTAGACAGAAGCTTTAAAGCAGGCTGTTATTTTCACGATGTGTTGTTTGCATTTTGTAATAATGAGTCCCAGAAATTACATCTTATTTTTCACTCAAAGCCATTCAGGTTGTTTTTGGTCACCTCTTACATTCATGTTAGCAGGATGGAACTAAATAGCTTGCGTGTATAGTGATGATTAGTCTCTTCCTAGCAGCAAATCTGTGGGATGATCAATGATGAATTGTGTATCTCTCAAAGAGTGAATCTCTGGCGAGTCATCAGTAGCAAAGAGAGCACCAGCTTGACTGATTTGAAAGCTTAAGAGAAGGTTAAGAGTCTGTTCAGTATACATAGCTTTCTGGAGGGCTGCAAACACTGTTTACCATAACATTAACTCCTGTGTGCTGGCATTTTGACACCTAAAAAGGTCTAAGGTGTTCATATTAAAACATTCTCATTAGTGAAGAGAACATTTTGTGTGTGTTGCTATTATTATCAATACAATCCATCTAGGATTTCTAGGGCCTGATTGCTTTTTATAAGCAATAGTATAGTATCTTATAGTATCAACAGTATCTTTCCTTTATAGAGCTCAGCAGAGAATAAGATTTTGAGGAGTATCTGTTTGAGATCTGATACAAATATCCCTTGTTTACAAAATGTCATGAAGAGGAGGAGCTGAGAGCAACTAGGGTGTTGACTATTTTCCCAAGTCAAATATCTCAAGTCTTGAAATTCTTCTGCTGGATCAAACATGAAATGAACTCATCTGAGAAAGTGACTTCAGACTGTCATCGTCAGTGGTTTTTACCAGCTAGAATATTTATTTAATAGATAAGAAAATAAACTCAGTTTAAGTATAATTTGGAAAATCCAGATCTCAAGGGAATGGATATCTACGGCATACTGTCAAAGATTATTTAAAAGGCCATCCCCATTTGGAGAGTGATGAGTGATACTCTCAAAAACAGAAGTAATTGAAAGGGGAGTTTAAGGAACAGAAAAAAAAAATTAAGAAATCTGACTATAACTCTTATTTACTAAATGATTAGAGCAGTAAGAAAGCCACAACTATAAATATATTCATAAATACATAATTCAGAGTATGGGTTCTGGAATTGACATCCTGATGCTTACCACTTAAGGGCTGGAAGATATTGAGCACGATAGTTCATTTCCCTAAATATTAAATATTTTTATTTGCAAAATTATATTTAGAGGACAATTATAGAAGAGAACATATAAAAATGCCAAATTGTTGTATGTATTTGATAAAAGAGTAGTGAGGGACATCCCTGGTGGTCCAGTGGTTAAGAATCCACCTTCCAGTGCAGGGGATGTCCCTGGCAGAGGAACTCACATGCGACATTGCAACTAGGTCCTCAAGTGGCAACAAGAGAAACCCATGGGTTACAAATGCTGAGCTCTGTCCCAGAACTAGAGTGTCCAGCATGAAACAAATGAAAATCCCATCCCTGCTGCTAAGACCCGACACAGGCAAATAAATCAATAACTTTATTAAAAAGCGTAGTAATAAGTAGAAACTAAATGTAAAGGCACTGGATGTGTATGTTCAGTTGCTCAGTCATGTCGGACCCCTTGCGATGCCATGGACCACAGCACATCAGGCTCCTCTGTCCATGGAATTCTACAGGCAAGAATGCTGGAGTGGGTTGCCATTTCCTTCTCCTAATACACCGAATACATTGTAACAATTATGGAATTCCTTCTTCTTTTCAAAATAACATGATACTACTCATAACAATTAAGGACTTTATTTGCAAATGAATCTTGCATAAGATTCCTAAGTATCTTATTAAAGAATGTATTTTTCTAAGCAGAAGAGAAAAAACAATGCATGTGTCTGTGAGTATGGGATCCCGGTAACAAATATTCAATGATGAAAAGTTAAATATTCAGTGCCTCAAACTTTATCTGAACAAAATTTAATACAGACTAGTTAACACATGGGCAAGTCGAGATTTAATCATAGTTTCAGGCAAAATGATCTCACTCAATTAAGATGACCCAGCTTAGATTCCAGTTGGTGGGTTTACTTTCTTTCTGGAAAATATATAATGACTTAGAAGTATTATGTAGTGGACAAAAAAAAAGAAAAAGAAAAAACTTTAAAATACTTTAAAACTATGAAAAGCAGTCAAAATTAAAGAATCTGGCAGAAATAATTAAGGGTATTAAAATAATTAATAACCAGATATAAAAATTTAAAAGTATCTGATAAGAACTCCTGTAGCTGCCTCTCTGACCTGGGTTATCCCTACTATTACCACACCTATGCGGCTAGCTCTCTAATTGGGTCCCCATCCCTCCCAAGTAACCCTAAGTCAAAAGCAAAAACAAAATCACAGACCCTACATTTTACTTTCAAAAGTAGAGAAAAATGAATACATTCAATATTCCCTTATATCCATCTAATTAAAAATGAAATTATTAANCGGCTAGCTCTCTAATTGGGTCCCCATCCCTCCCAAGCAACCCTAAGTCAAAGCAAAAACAAAATCACAGACCCTACATTTTACTTTCAAAAGTAGAGAAAAATGAATACATTCAATATTCACTTATATCCGTCTAATTAAAAATGAAATTATTAATGTGTACAAAGCCTTCATATTCATTTTAAATGAGCAAGGGAGATAATAAATATGAATTTCACTTAAGCCATCATATAGTCAAACATTTTATCCTTGTATACTAAGCTTCTTTTGTATGTTGTCTAAATAGAAATTTCCTTATTCCTTTTTTTTTTTTTAGTTGAAAGTTTTCTGATTGGCTCAGGTGCATTTTAGATTTAATCAAGCAACAAAATTTTAAAAATCTAGTTTGATGATAACTTTAATATCATGATAGAAATNACTAAGCTTCTTTTGTATGTTGTCTAAATAGAAATTTCCTTATTCCTTTTTTTTTTTTAAGTTGAAAGTTTTCTGATTGGCTCAGGTGCATTTTAGATTTAATCAAGCAACAAAATTTTAAAAATCTAGTTTGACGATAACTTTAATATCATGATAGAAATGTTGGATTCTCCACAATTTCCTCAACCATTGGATTCTATGATCATAGTAGAAATTCTTTACATTTTGATGTTTCTTTTCCTTTGGCTGTGCTGCATGGCTTACGGGATTTTAGTTCCTCAACCAGGGATTGAATCCAGGCCATTGGCAGTGAAAGCACAGAAACCTAACCATTAGACAAACAGGGAATTCCTTAAATTTTGAAATTCCTAAAAAATTGAAAAGAGATTTGTGAGGTCCAGCATATAGCTTTGACATGTATGTTTTTAAACAGGCAAATTTCCTCCAAGAGGGAAACTCGGAATTTAGTCTCAGCACATAGGTTGAAAACCTACATGGCAACCAAACAGAAATCACAGATATTTATTTCTTGTGCCTCCATGAAAGCAATAATCTTGTTTTACTTTATTGGTTAATTACTGTTTTTAACTAACTAGGGCATCATTGAATCCACTCTACACTTTTAATTTTAAACATTAATATAAATTATAAAATAAGAATTTATCAAATTGTCTAGGTTGATCTAATTCAGGCACCTAAGTTACACAGAGTATTTAAACTTTACAAAATCAGATGTGGCCAAATGATAAGATTATTAGATATCAGATGTTGTTGTTCAGTCACTAAGTTGAGTCCGACTCTCTGTGGCCAGGACACCAGGCTTCCCTGTCCTTCACTATCTCGTGGAGCTTGCTAAAACTCATGTCCATTAAGTCAGTGATGCCATCCAACCATCTCATTCTCTATCGCCCCTGTGCCTTCTCTTTTAAATCTGGTAATTCAAAATGCACATCTGGAAAATTTAAAAATGGGTGTATCTATAAGTTATTATGGAGTCCTCATCATACTTAGTATCTGGAGATTTTATCAATAATTTAAATACAATATTTTATTTTTAAAATTTTTTACCATGATTGTTATCTTAACACAGGAAGGGGGCAGGGCACAATCTTTAGAAAAATGATATAGACAGAAGACATAAACTGATTAGAACCAAATAGGTCCAAGATGGCAAGATCTTGAGCCTCAGAGTATGATCATTGTAAGACAGTACAAAGAGTCAGACGTGACTTGGCCATTGAACAACAGCAACAGCAAACACAGCAGCAAGCTAAATGACACGTCTACCAGTGACATGACCATAAATGCCAAAAAGCCAACAGTGGCTCAGTTCCTGGAAATCCCCAAGAGAGCTCTGAAGAATTGATGCTTTGGGACTACGGTTCTGGAGAAGGCTCTTGAGAGTCCCTTGGACAGCAAAGAGATCAAACCAGTCATTCCTAAAGGAAATCAAACTTGAATATTCATTGGAAGGACTGATGCTGAAGTTCCAGTACTCTGGCCACCTGATGTGAAGAGCCAGCTCATCGGAAAAGACACTGATGCTCGGAAAGATTGAAGGCAGGAGGAAAAGGGGGCCAGAAAGGACGAGATGGATGGATGGCATCACTGAATCAATGGACACGGGTTTTAGCAAATCCGGGAGATAATGAAGGACAAGGAAGCCTGGCGTGCTGCAGTACATGGGTTCACAAAGCGTTGAACACAACTTAGCAACTGAACAATAACAATAAAAAAAACTGACAGCTGCATAGCCAGCACCTCTCTTACCTTCCAAACTGCCCCACTCTGCCTACGGAGTGTGTTTCCTCCCTGAATATACCTCCTTTCACTTTATTAAGGCTCAGTCTTGAATTCCGTCCTATGGGAGGCCAAGAATCCACACTTGGTGGCCCTCCCAGGGACTTCAGGGTGGCCTGGGATGTGACCATCTTTTCACACCCTACTCTCTTTTCTGCAACAATTTCATTCATTAAATACATTAAACTGGAAAAATTGTCATTATCCATGGCGACAGATAGAAATGAAATATTTCAAAGCTGCTACTGAAACCGAGCAGGACCTAGTGTGCCTCCTGGGCTCAGAAGCCTTTCCAGATCCCATATTATTTGTTTGTAGGCAACTAATTCTAGTCTCCATGACCTCTGAGCTCCAAAACGCATATTTNGACTTCAGGGTGGCCTGGGATGTGACCATCTTTTCACACCCTACTCTCTTTCCTGCAACAATTTCATTCATTAACTACATTAAACTGGAAAAATTGTCATTATCCATGGCGACAGATAGAAATGAAATATTTCACAAAGCTGCTACTGAAACCGAGTAGGACCTAGTGTGCCTCCTGGGCTCAGAAGACTTTCTAGATCCCATATTATTTGTTTGTAGGCAACTAACTATAGTCTCCATGACCTCTGAGCTCCAAAACGCATATTTGAACAGCTGCTAATCAGAGAAGGTAATGGACAGAGGACGAGACTGCTGGAGGGTATCACTGACTCAATGGACATGAGTTTGAGCAAGCTCCGGGAGTAGTGAAGGACAGGGAGGCCTGGCGTGCTGCAGTCCATGGGGTCACAAAGCTTCAGACACGACAGAGCAAGGGAACAGCAACAATCAGAGAAGGGAGGATGGGCAGAGACAAGGCAGGAGCAGCTGAGAAACAACAGTGCAGCCCTGGGGTGGGGTCCTGGTTCCTCCTCAAGGGATACATATACCAATATCTTTAAGCTCTTTATAGAAGTTAAAGTCCCAACAAATGGAAGACTTCAGTATTCTTCATTCCAGACTAAAAGAACCAGAGAAGCTCTTCAAGAGACCACCTGCAGCCAGATCAAAGGAATCACAGAAACTGATCAGATTATGTGTTGTTGTTCTGAAAAAACATCTGACAAAACCTGGTCCACTGGAAGAGGGAACAGCAAGCCACGCCAGCATTCTTGCCTCAAGAATCTCATGAGCAATATGAAAAGGCAAAAAGATATGACACCTCAGGCCCTGAACACACTCAAATTTTATCAGTAATTCCATCCTTGAATCAACTGCTATAAACTCCTCATCAAATCCTCCTGGATTGGGACAGTTTTCCAGGGTAGGAGCCCATTTTGTCTTCCCCACAACTTTTGCCCAGCAAAGGAATAAAGCTATTCTTTTTTTTTTTTTTTTTAATGGAAAGTTTATCAATGTTGGGGTCTCCCTGGTTGTTTAGTCAATAAAGAATCCATCTGCAATACAGGAGACTAGGGTTTAATCCCTGGGTCAGGTAAGGTTCCTTGGAGAAAGAAACAGCAACCCATTCCAGTATTTTTTGCCTGCAAAACTCCACGTACAGAACAGCCTGGCAGGTATAGTCCATGGGGTCCCAAGAATCAGATACAACTTAGTGATTAAACCACCACCACATACCAGTTTCACTTTATTAGCCTAATTTAGGAATGGGATGAGGACAGTCAGGTCAAGATCAGGTATGAAGAAAGAAAGTTAAAACTTGTGACAGCAAGTTCAGTTCAGTAGCCCAGTCATGTCTGATTCTTTGTGANCCAGTGCTCTTGCCTGGAAAATCCCATTGACAGAGGAGCCTGGTGGGCTGCAGTCCATGGGGTCACTAAGAGTCGGACAGAACTGAGCGACTTCACTTTCACTTTTCACTTTCATGCACTGGAGAAGGAAAAGGCAACCCATCCAGTGTTCTTGCCTGGAGAATCCCAGGGACGGGGGAGCCTGGTGGGCTGCTGTCTATGGGCTCGCACAGAGTTGGACACGACTGAGGCGACCTAGCAGCAGCAGCNTTTCATGCACTGGAGAAGGAAAAGGCAACCCATCCAGTGTTCTTGCCTGGAGAATCCCAGGGACGGGGGAGCCTGGTGGGCTGCTGTCTATGGGCTCGCACAGAGTTGGACACGACTGAGGCGACCTAGCAGCAGCAGCAGCAGGCTTTAAAAAAGTTCTTAGTCTGAAATGTCAGGGCTTAAATTGTAAATGTGAACAGTCTTTCTATAAATGAGGATATTGGGGTTCTAAATTATTATCTGAAGTCATTGGTCTTTTGCCAAAACCAGTCACTTTCTGAGACAGGAATGCATGAGAGAGGAGTTGAAGAAAAAAAGGGGAGATGGAGTGAGCCAAAAGGACAGTCTGCAAATTTGTTGGAGCCCTGCTGTTTCAGGATATTTTGTTCTGTTTTGTTTATTTGTTTTAATCTGGAGATAACAACCCCCCGGGACTGAGGAAATCTCTCCAATTCTATCAACTAGGAGTTCATTATTTACTGCCTCTACTATTTAAAAAGAAAAAAAGAAAAAAATTAGACTTTTGTGTCACAAATATGTTAAAAGAAAATGTATTGCATTTATGAACCAGTTAGCATAAATGAACATTGTATTGTATTTTTAAGCCTGATAAAACACTTTAACTCTCTTTTTAATGTCAAAAGTGGAATTACTAAGTCATGTTACTATGCATGTATGTATAAATGTGTGTGTGTATGTGTGCAGTCTCTGATTAACAAAACATACTATGGAATTTCATGAAGGAACACGAGTATTATTTCTATTTGATGTTTGTCATTTTCAAACAGGGAGAGAGGAAGTGACAGACAAGCACTGGAAATAATCCTGAGGAGCTAGAATCATGACATAAAGATATGGAATGGAGCTTACAGATTTTTAATTCTTCCATGTCTCAGAATCTCCTCCATGATAATCCCATTAAGAGACTTCTATGTCTCAGCCTAAAATTATGCAACAGTGGAAAACATTTACCTTCCTAAACAAAATTTTAAACTTAGTTATACTCCCTGTCATCACAAAGATTAAGTCTCACATGTTTTTATTCAAATTCCCAGAGACCTAGGTCTTCTCTAGTCTTAACATCTCTAATTTTACCAAACTTGCCTCATATGCAGTCTCTTTTCCCTCCTCTTAACATGTCCTAATTAGCTTTTATTTCTTTTTAAATAAGGTGCCCAGAAACAAACTCAAGATTCCAGACACAACCAATTGAGACAAATACTTACAACTAATATATACTGAAATATCGATAATACCACATTTATCACGTGCCAGCCACTATGCAATTTATCATTGATCTCTTTTAATTCTCTTAGTTATCCTAGAAAGAAAACTCTATGGGGAAAAGAGTGAATTAAAAAGCACTGAATGAACTGCCAGAGAGGAAGCAGCTCATGTTGAGCCTGGATTTAAACCCAAGCAGTTTGACATCAAAGCCTCAGGAAGACAAAATCACACACCAATCTGTTCTAAGCCTGATAACTAAAAATAACTGACTCCCATTTATGCACACTGCTAAATCATCCTAGTTCTTATGTGGTTGTCCTTTTCCAACCAAATGTAGGTAGGACAACGCACTTAAACGTTAGTAAACAAGGTATTTTGAAATTTCACAGTGTCCCACGGGCCTAAGTTATGCTTTTAGGTCATGGTCCATCATATGATCTTGAATCATCCTCCATATTTCATGTCATCACTGGGAAAAAAAGTGGGAGGAGGGTATATGTGTGTAAAGCCTTTGACTGTGTGGATTATAATAAACTGTGGAAAATTCTGAAAGAGATGGAAATACCAGACCACCTGACCTGCCTCTTGAGAGACCTATATGCAGGTCAGGAAGCAACAGTTAGAACTGGACATGGAACAACAGACCGGTTTCAAATAGGAAAAGGAGTACGTTAAGGCTGTGTATTGTCACTCTGCTTATTTAACTTCTATACAGAGTACATCATGGAAATACTGGGCTGGAAGAAGCACAAGCTGGAATCAAGATTGCCAGGAGAAATATCAATAACCTCAGATATGCAGATGACACCACCCTTATGGCAGAATGTGAAGAGGAACTAAAAAGCCTCCTGATGAAAGTGAAAGAAGAGAGTGAAAAAGTTGGCTTAAAGCTCAACATTCAGAAAACGAAGATCATGGCATCTGGTCCCATCACTTCATGGGAAATAGATAGGGAAACAGTGGAAACAGTGCCAGACTTTACTTTTTTGGGGGGCTCCAAAATCACTGCAGATGGTGACTGTAGCCATGAAATTAAAAGACGCTTACTCCTTGGAAG
>SJYW01038837.1:171018-226186 GCA_006410735.1 Raphicerus campestris
ATGCAGGTCAGGAAGCAACAGTTAGAACTGGACATGGAACAACAGACCGGTTTCAAATAGGAAAAGGAGTACGTTAAGGCTGTGTATTGTCACTCTGCTTATTTAACTTCTATACAGAGTACATCATGGAAATACTGGGCTGGAAGAAGCACAAGCTGGAATCAAGATTGCCAGGAGAAATATCAATAACCTCAGATATGCAGATGACACCACCCTTATGGCAGAATGTGAAGAGGAACTAAAAAGCCTCCTGATGAAAGTGAAAGAAGAGAGTGAAAAAGTTGGCTTAAAGCTCAACATTCAGAAAACGAAGATCATGGCATCTGGTCCCATCACTTCATGGGAAATAGATGGGGAAACAGTGGAAACAGTGCCAGACTTTACTTTTTTGGGGGGCTCCAAAATCACTGCAGATGGTGACTGTAGCCATGAAATTAAAAGACGCTTACTCCTTGGAAGTAAAGTTATGACCCACCTAGACAGCATATTGAAAAGCAGAGACATTACTTTGCCAACAAAGGTCCATCTAGTCAAGGCTATGGTTTTCCCAGTGGTCATGTATGGATGTGAGAGTTGGACTGTGAAGAAGGCTGAGTGCTGAAGGATTGATGCTTTTGAACTATGGTGTTAGAGAAGACACTTGAGAGTCCCTTGGACAGCAAGGAGATCCAACCAGTCCATTCTGAAGGAGATCAGCCCTGGGATTTCTTTGGAGGGAATGATGCTAAAGCTGAAACTCCAGTACTTTGGCCACCTCATATGAAGAGTTGACTCATTAGAAAAGACTCTGATGCTGGGAGGGATAGAGGGCAGGAGGAGAAGGGGATGACAGAGGATGAGATGGCTGGATGGCATCACTGACTTGATGAACGTGAGTTTGAGTGAACTCTGGGAGTTGGTGATGGACAGGGAGGCCTGGCGTGCTGCGATTCATAGGGTCGCAAAGAGTCGAACATGACTGAGCGACTGAACTGAACTGACTGATAATCATTTTATAAATTATAGAAACAGAAAGGCCCAAGAAATGTCACATGACATTTACCTGCAAGGTGGTATCACGTATGAACAATTTTTTGCACACTGCTCTATTATGCACTAATTTAATTATTTACAGCCCTTGCACAGTTATCAAGAATCGATATCATCAACTTGTTAAACTACCCTCTTTTTCTTCCATGAACATTTCTTTTCCTGCTTTTCTATTTTTCATTTTACCTCTAGCCCCAACACCTCTTATATAAACCATATTTTTGTAGAATATGGTTATTTGACTCAAGATCACACATAAGATTAAAAAATAAATCAAATGTATTATATACTGGGAAATTCAACACACCAAAAAGTGTCATCCTTTCTTAAGTACTTTTTGTGACTTTGTTTTTTCATACTGTTTTATAAGACATATTTTCTTACAGGCTTGATAAGCATGAAGGGAACATATTACCCTGTAAAAATTTTGTTGTGAATCCCTTGTTTTGGAAGAATATGTTAGGTGCCCCCTCCAATCCTGTCCCTTGGGTTCCTCGTGATTTTCACTACCAGGATTCTCAAAGTCCTTTCTACTAGATGTTCCTGAGGATTATCAAAACAACAACCTCAGGAAAAAAAGCAACAACAACAACAGCAAAAAGCAGATTTACGGTCAATTAAGTTTAGGAAATTCTAGATTATACAGTCTAGGCTAAGCAAGACTCTGGACTTCTTGACCTCCCACAAACAATAATTAATAATGATGTCATTTTCAATCCCCTGGACTGTTAACAGAGTGTTTAGTATCTTTAAATTCAAATAAGCCCAGAATTCCAAAGGCAAAAAATGTTAAATGTACACATTAGTTATGGAAATCACTTTAGTTAAAGGATAGATATACCCGCCTAACGTTTCTAATATCTGTAAAAAAAGATAAAGTCTAAGTTTCAAAATTGATAACTTTTCTTAGTACAGAAAAAAACTAAAAACTCTGAAGAAAAAATGATATGCAATAAACATATACACAGATATCAATTAGTTGATACAAGATGAGGTGCTATCTCTGCACCCACTCACTATATTTTCTATTAGACAGCATTATATACACATTAATCAGTGATTACTGGTCAGTCAATTATCCTTTGATAATTGTTCTAAATTTAGAACAGTGAGGCCAAACCCACTCGGTGTATTTTCTTCTATTAGGGAACATTATATATTAATCGGTTATTACTGGTCAGTCAGTTATTCTTTGATAATCAAGGAAAGAGCAAACACAAGATGCTCTTTATCTACAGATGACTGTCCTGAGGCACCTGAAGTGAAGACTCATATGGAAAATTCCTCTGCAGTACTGACGTGTACTTAGGTACTAACAGTACTGAAATGGAGCAGAGAACTAGGTTAGCTAATCTCAGAAAGAAGTAGAGAAAACACAATTTCCCTTGCAAATGTCAGTGAAGTGACTTGCACACCTTGATATGTCTTTGGAGAGGGAAAAATATGCATGTAGCCCCTGAAATGGGCCTTGGGAGCTCATGCATTTAATTACTGTCAGATCTGTAGAAAGCTACAGTGACTTTTCATAAAATATTCAAATATACACTTGTGAGGCCATCTCATTAACAGAACTTGACACTACCTTGGCAGATAGGAAAGTTATAACAATTTAGATAAGGCGACACGTGACACTGTCTTATAGGAAACTCATTTGACCATCTGCCTACCTGAATAGATATCGTGCTTGCCTTTTCTGTAACCTCATTCACAAGGAGCAGAAAAATGCCTTTTCATGCTCATCTGTGAGCCTGGACGTCAACTGAGCTCTGAGCTATGCTGGCTAAACTAGTTTCCACTGCACTTATGAAAATAAAGATTATGATATTGTTTTCTAAAAAGAACTAAGATGAGGAGGCTTAACTTATTTTTACTGCAAATGAGCATTAAAATTTTCACAAAGATATCAGGAACTAGTAATATATCAGGAGCTAGCCTTCCTTTCTTTTCACTCAAGTTAAAGTATCCAAGTATAAACCAGATATAAGTTAGTATGAAACAGATCCCCATAGGGAACTAATGTTTGTCTAATGTTAGAAGTAACCACAGAGAAAAAAAGAGTTGGCAACTTATTTACTTGACTTGGGGGCATGCTTAAGTAAATTATCTCATTTGAACCTAACCACTAGTCTTTGGAATAAATATTACCATCATATGATCTCCATCTGGGCTTCCCTGGTGGCTCAGACAGTGAAGAATCTGCCTGCAATGTAGGAGATCCTGGTTCAATCCCTGGGTTGTGAAGATCCCCTTGAGAAGGGAATGGTTACCTAATCTAGTACTCTTGCCTGGAAATTATTAAGGTTATAGAGCGAGGACTTTGGGAACCAGAAATCAGATACAAGTCTTCCTGACCTCAAAATTCAACTTCTTCCTTTAGACAGTGTGTAAAGAGTTTTTCATGTAGTACACAGGTGAAAAGTTGGTTGCTTCCCAGTGAAAATCAGGGAAAACTGTGAAACTCCTCCTTGAGGCAAAAGTATGGAGACAGAGGAACCCTGAATCAAAAATTCATAGGCAGCCTTCACAGGTATATGGCACAATAAGAAGGGGATTTGTAACCTACAAAATTCAAAATATAACATTAGAAATCAATATTATAGAGCTATAGAAACATATTCAGGGGGACGTCCATAGTGGTCCAGTGGCTAAGACTCCATGCTGCCAAAGCAGGGGTCCTAGTTCAATTCCTGGTCAGAGAACTAGATCCCACATGCCAGTACTAGAGTTTGCATGCTGCAACTGAAAATTTCTTCACATTGCCACTAAAAGATCGAAGATCTCACAGGGTACACCCAAGACCCAACACAGTGAGATAAATAATTTTTTTACAGTGATAGTAAATGCCAGAAAAAGAAACATAGCTCGTGAAGAACTCTGTTTTAAAATGGAATGTTGAGTAAGGAAAGAGATGGATAATCTAAAATATCATTACCAATCAGTAATTATTAGTAAACAATTAATCATAATTAATCATCTAATTATTAGATTAATACAGTATTACTATCAATATAAGAAACCGCCAATTTGTATTAATCAAAAGGTGGACTAAATGTTTACCTCTCTGAAGGCAATTAAGAGAAAAACAGAAAAAGAATGATGAGATATGGACAAGAATCTGGCCAGAGATACCGCTTCCTCCAGGTTCTGACTAAAGATTTTATCACTACTTGAATTAGAAGTCTTAATAGGAGATTGTACATGTTGTTTAACAGCAAGGTTTTATCCTTATTTACATCGATCCTTTGTCATCTTCATTAATCCTTCAAAAGCTGAAGTTGAAAGAAACCATGATGGATCTACCCTTACCTCTGCAGTCAAGATGCCGGGGCCCTGATTGGTCTGTCATCCAGGGTACTAGCACAGGTCAAAATCTTGGTGCTACTTAAAGTATGCATGAAGTGGAAATGTGTCAGTACTCAGCTGTGTTCCTCTCTTTGCAACTCCATGGACTGTGGCCCACCAGGCTCCTCTGTCCTTAGAATTCTTCAGGAAAGAATACTGGATAGGTAGCCAGTCACTTCTCCAGGGGATCTTTTAATGCACACTTCTCAAAATTAAGTATTCGGAATGAATTTTACTTTGCCATGTAATCCAACTTGAAAAATACATCAATATATTAAAATGTTCCAAGTATACTCACATAAAACCTAATCAAGCTGAACGTTCACTAAACAGCATTAATATAACTATTTAAACAGTGAAAGTAACAATTTAGTAGGTTTTCTGATATATCCTTGACAAGAATTAAACTAATCAGGAAAGGAAATATAATTGGGTAATTTAGTACAAAAATAAACTGAAACCAAATTACCTCAAGGTATAATCCTACTTTAAAATTTATTTTTTTGTAAAAAGCAATGAAAATAGTTGTTGCACTATGCTATAATAATTAAAACTATATCTTTTTCATGACTATTCTTTCACATATTAAATTGACTTATGTTCAAATCTATTTGTTTCAGAAATTTGCTTTGAAAGTACTAACATGGTTAATTGTTAATTTTTTTGGACACACGACACTTAAAGGTTGAAGGAAAAGAAAAATTATATTTTTATTAATATGTGACTTCTTTTTAAACAACTTTTCTTGAGAAAGAGCACAATATGCCAAGATTGACACTGTACTGATTCCTATATTGACTGGGAAATGTAGTCTCAAAGTAGTTTTCTTTCATTATCTTATTATTCTTGTATTTGGTATCATTCCTAAGTCATTTGTTACAGAAATGGCTATGTGATGGAGAAGGGATCTTATTTAAATTTCAGTTCTATTTCACAATCACATTGTCTACTGAGAAATGTATAGCATAACTATACCCCATCATTTCAACCAGAAGAGGAACATCTAATGTAGTTGTCTATACTTTGCTGTGAGATTACAATCAGTTTCTATCAAGGCAGAGAAACCAGTAACTTTTAAAAATAATGACTTATAATTGGAGCTGGAGTGTATTTTTCTTTTAGTTTATAACTCAGACACAAAATTGCAAATGCATCCTTACCCTGTGAAGAGCTTCCCAGGAAAATGGAAAAGGAAAAAAAAAATTGGCAAGAAGAGGATTATAATCCAGATTAGGTTACTTGCAAATTTTCTATCAGTGGAATCCTTTCTTATAGATTAAAAACTCTATTAATTATGGAGTTTTTAATTTGTAGAGTTTTAATAGACTAATAAACTCTAGTCTATTAAAAGTCTACAATTTCAAGGAGTGAGTCTTAGAAAAGTAATTACTATGAGATACCTTTGATTCTAGAAAACAACAAAATATCTGATCCCTTGCTTCATGGAAAGAAAAAGATAAAATCTTTATTAAAAATATAAAAGGTCATCTCCCCTTAGGAGAACTATAGTTGTGGACTGGATAAAATTTATTGCTGTGTGCTCAGTCTCATGATAAATGTTGCATTGTCTTGAGGAAGATTAAAGAATTGCAGATTGAAGGGCCTGTAGCAGCAAATTTTAGTGAACTTTACATTGTCTGGAAACTAATGTGACCTGGATGTGAGCTTAAAACAGCGACAGGTGGCCGGCTGGTCACCTCTGTCCTACTGTAGCTCCCAGGCAAAGAGGCCTCTGCCATTGGAGAATCACTGAGTGATTTACCAGTGAATATGCATGAAATGCTAATTTGCAAGGATTGGGGGAAAGTAAGTGTTTTGATGAGGAAGACTGAAATAACAAGAAGGGAGGAGTGAGGAAATGGGATAAATATACCATAAGCCTTGATTACTCTGCAAGTACAGCAGGCATCGAGTTATCTTTTCCTTAAAGCTTGCAGTTTTATTTCCTTCTCTATTTTCAGCACTACATGGGCCATGGAGAGAGGGGAGTCAAAACCACTCAGTTTATTTTAAATGGAAAATAAACGGCTCATGGGCAGATTTTCTCTGACAACTTTAAAAAATAATTTTAGGCCTACATTTTGAAGACCTTAATTTTTTTTTTTTTTTTGGTTTTTAGCAACAGACCTCTAAAACTGGTTTTCTACATTTTATCAGTCTTATTCATTAGCTGTACACTGGTTCTTTATTTTAAAAAAAATAACAATGTATTAAAAAGTAAAGTTAAAAGCAAATTACAGACATGGAATAAAAAAAGCACAACAATGTATGTTTTTTTCCCCTATATCATTATTATCCCTGAAATTAGGGTATTATTTAATTAACTCAGTCATATACTATACATTCATTTGGAACAGAATCTGTTATTTAAAACCAACAAGTAAGAAATGGTTATGAATATACCTTCAAATAACAGAATGAATTCTCGGAAAAGGACTCCTAATACTTTTCTCCTTTTAATTGACATTTCTCTACATTGTACCAATTAAAACCAATTGAACACATGCTCAGCAAATAAATAAAACTATAGAAGCTCTCACAGAAGATTCACCTTGTACAAGGTGTTCAGGGATCTTGAAACTGCATATCTTTTCCTGAAAGGTGTGTGTGTGTGTGTGTGTGTCTGTATACACGTAACTTCACAAATATCTGACTCTAATTTTTAAGAAGGAAGAAGAGATAATTAGAACTGAGTTAAAAATAAAAAGAGTGCATAGAAAAGGCAGAGTTGATTATGGTGGAAAAAACACTGGATTAAAAATTAGCAGAGACCTTAGGTCAACTCTTAATCATGTGAACTTTTGCAATCATATAATCTTTCAAATACTCAATTTCTTATCTACAAATATGTATAAAAACGACTGTTTTTCCATAAGTGAGTCTTAGGAGGATAAGATCCAATGATGTATGTCAATGTACTTTGTAAACTACTAGGGGCCACTCCCATTATGTTTCCTATAAATTCAATTAATAGTGTCAATTGTTAGGAGTTCCAACTGTAATGGTTTTATTTTATATATATATATGTGTGTGTGTGTGTGTGTGTGTGTATAATATATATATAATAAAATATAATATATATATATAATTTTGGTTCCACTGCATGGCTGGTGCGATCCTGGTTCCCAGTCCAGGGATCAAACCTGGGCCTTTGGCAGGACCAGCACGGCCTAACCAGTGAACCACCCGAGAATCCCCTGTAATGGTTTAAATACAAAATAAGTTTGGGGATGAAGGCATGTGCTCAGACAATTGTAACATCAGAGGGGAGGGGCTGAAAATACAGAGACAATGCAGAGCAGTGGGTTGGAGCTACCATTGTGGGAGAGAGGGGAGGTGGTTAAGGAGGAAGAAACCAATATAAAGGAAAATGTATTAATTAGTATTAATTATGACTGAAACAGTGGAATCAAGTCTGCTATTGATGACAGGTAAATAAGAGATGCTAACTTATTAGATTTAGTAAAAATTAGGAAAAAATATCACTCAGATGGCCATCTGAGACTTGGATGTATTGACTTGGTTTCCTTGTATGTCTCTGATTGGCTTTTTATTAAATTTAGACCTCTCTTTTTCTCTTTCTGCTTCTATCTCTATTACTGTGTAGGCATATTAAACTTCCAAATCCCACATTTATCTTTAGGTACACAAAATATAGGGAGTATACATGAGAACGTCCCTTCACTTAGATGCTATTAATTGTAGCTTCTAGATGCTAAAATACATTCTGACACAAAGACAAGAAATCACATGATCAGTGGCCAGGAGAGAGGTTAGGAACCCAAGACCAGTACTGCAAATCCAAATCATAAATGCAGAGGATGTCTGATCTTAATTTGGTAGACAAAGATGCAGAGTTCTCTCAAAAGAAAGTAAAGAAAATAGTAGAAGAAGCCCATTCATGAATGAACTGTGTGGCAATCTACCAGGCTGATCACTGCCCATCAGGTTGGGGCTGGCCTTGTACAAAAATATATTTATTAACCACATACTATGCACCACTTAGTAAGGATCTTCCCTGTAGCTCAAATGGTAAAGAATCCATTTGCAATGCAGGAGACCTGGGTTCAATCCTCAGGTTGGGAAGATCCACCGGAGAAGGCAATGGCAATCCACTCCAGTTTTCTTGCCTGGAGAATCCCATGGCTAGAGGAGCTTGGCAGGCTACAGCTCATGGGGTTGCAAAGAGTTGGACACGACTAACACTAACTAACTGTGCACCACAAATTATCTAATTTAATTCTCACAGTGACCTTAGGAGATACAGGCAATTAAAGGCTCAGATAAATTAATCACTTCCCCTAAGACCACACTGGGAGTAAACAGAACAAGGTTTCTAGCTCACCATTCGAAAATCTTATCTCCTAATAGCAGTGCCTTTCTTAGGCAGAGTTCCATACAATCCTCAGTTTTGCCTGTGTATCTGGTCCTCATATTCTCCAAGAGTTTATCTTTGGGGAAACTGTATTCCTCCAGTCTATTACAAAATGTGAGCACAAACTTCTTTTCTGATTTCTTGACTAAATGCTTAAAAAGAGCTTGATACTTAACACAATACTTGATAAACTCTCCTCCATTGCCCCCGGGCGATCTGTTGAATTCATATAACAGGAGCATTTAACTTATCTGTTAATGATGGACATTAGGGGAAATAGAAGAATACCTTTGGGTCTAAGGTCTAAAAATGAACAGTATCTTTAAAGATAAACATCTTGAATAAACTAGGGGGACAATGGCCCATGTAAAGGCTCCCTGCTACCATCTTTCCTGAAAATTCATCCACAACTTACAGAGGGAATTGAGAATATGGGTGTGAGGCTAAAAGGAAAGATTTAGTGATGGAGCAGAGAAGCATAACCTTGCCAAACTTTGCACAAAATTAATTTCTTTGAACTGGTGTTAAGATACTGCATCACCTGTTCCCATGATGTTAGCAGACACTATGAGATCAAGAAGTTTCCTTATATTCTATGAACTCTTCTCTAGCTGTACTGTATTATCACTCCATGGAAGTCCAAACTCCAGCAACTGGTAGTAAATATTGACTGGATATTTTTTATGTGGCAAATTATTCAACATGCCTTCTGAATAATGAGAAAGGAAGCAATGTGTTTTGTGTCTCAGGATCTAATAGTGTGTCATATTAAGGACACCATAANAAAATATCACTCAGATGGCCATCTGAGACTTGGATGTATTGACTTGGTTTCCTTGTATGTCTCTGATTGGCTTTTTATTAAATTTAGACCTCTCTTTTTCTCTTTCTGCTTCTATCTCTATTACTGTGTAGGCATATTAAACTTCCAAATCCCACATTTATCTTTAGGTACACAAAATATAGGGAGTATACATGAGAACGTCCCTTCACTTAGATGCTATTAATTGTAGCTTCTAGATGTTAAAATACATTCTGACACAAAGACAAGAAATCACATGATCAGTGGCCAGGAGAGAGGTCAGGAACCCAAGACCAGTACTGCAAATCCAAATCATAAATGCAGAGGATGTCTGATCTTAATTTGGTAGACAAAGATGCAGAGTTCTCTCAAAAGAAAGTAAAGAAAATAGTAGAAGAAGCCCATTCATGAATGAACTGTGTGGCAATCTACCAGGCTGATCACTGCCCATCAGGTTGGGGCTGGCCTTGTACAAAAATATATTTATTAACCACATACTATGCACCACTTAGTAAGGATCTTCCCTGTAGCTCAAATGGTAAAGAATCCATTTGCAATGCAGGAGACCTGGGTTCAATCCTCAGGTTGGGAAGATCCACCGGAGAAGGCAATGGCAATCCACTCCAGTTTTCTTGCCTGGAGAATCCCATGGCTAGAGGAGCTTGGCAGGCTACAGCTCATGGGGTTGCAAAGAGTTGGACACGACTAACACTAACTAACTGTGCACCACAAATTATCTAATTTAATTCTCACAGTGACCTTAGGAGATACAGGCAATTAAAGGCTCAGATAAATTAATCACTTCCCCTAAGACCACACTGGGAGTAAACAGAACAAGGTTTCTAGCTCACCATTCGAAAATCTTATCTCCTAATAGCAGTGCCTTTCTTAGGCAGAGTTCCATACAATCCTCAGTTTTGCCTGTGTATCTGGTCCTCATATTCTCCAAGAGTTTATCTTTGGGGAAACTGTATTCCTCCAGTCTATTACAAAATGTGAGCACAAACTTCTTTTCTGATTTCTTGACTAAATGCTTAAAAAGAGCTTGATACTTAACACAATACTTGATAAACTCTCCTCCATTGCCCCCGGGCGATCTGTTGAATTCATATAACAGGAGCATTTAACTTATCTGTTAATGATGGACATTAGGGGAAATAGAAGAATACCTTTGGGTCTAAGGTCTAAAAATGAACAGTATCTTTAAAGATAAACATCTTGAATAAACTAGGGGGACAATGGTCCATGTAAAGGCTCCCTGCTACCATCTTTCCTGAAAATTCATTTCCACAACTTACAGAGGGAATTGAGAATATGGGTGTGAGGCTAAAAGGAAAGATTTAGTGATGGAGCAGAGAAGCATAACCTTGCCAAACTTTGCACAAAATTAATGTCTTTGAACTGGTGTTAAGATACTGCATCACCTGTTCCCATGATGTTAGCAGACACTATGAGATCAAGAAGTTTCCTTATATTCTATGAACTCTTCTCTAGCTGTACTGTATTATCACTCCATGGAAGTCCAAACTCCAGCAACTGGTAGTAAATATTGACTGGATATTTTTTATGTGGCAAATTATTCAACATGCCTTCTGAATAATGAGAAAGGAGGCAATGTGTTTTGTGTCTCAGGATCTAATAGTGTGTCATATTAAGGACACCATAAGATGAGTCTAGAAGTTCTCTAATGAATGTAGGTAAACTCTGTGAGAGTTCATAAGGCAATGGTTTGGAAGTCTTCTGCAAACTTACTTGAGCTTGTAGCTTTCACTTGTCCTTGAAGGAGGAGTAATACTTAAAGGAGAAAAAAAAATGAGCTCTTCCAGACATGAGGAAGTGCAAGAATAAAGCTGCAAGTTGCAAAATTGGCAACACTGGTCATATTCAGGGGACTGAAAAAACAAACATCTAGTTTTACCAGAGAGTTCATATTGCAGAGTATGTTCCTGAAAATGTAATTGAGAACTGAATGGGTTAACTTGTCCACATTCCTTAGCCAAATAAATGTGAGTTTAAATCCCGTGTGTGCCATCTTGGACAAGAGCGTCTTAATTTTTCTAAAACTGTGTATTCTATCTGCAATATAAGTATGCTTGCTCACAGAGTAGGAGAAGAAAATGTGATTCTTTATATAAATAATCTAATAGAGTGTCATCTATATGGTTTTCTAAAGCAATAATAATAATAAATACACCAACAAAATTGGATTATCCTCACAAAATTGAATCCTAGTTTTAATAATTTGATTGAACTAATTCTTTGATTGTTCTCTAGAAAGCTTAGAAATATAGCTTGTTTTGTCTCCAGATTTAGTACAACTGAGCTTTTAGCTCCTGAAAATTTTTGTTTCTTTATCATGAAAATGAAAGTTCATGGCCATAAAATTTGACTAATGTTTCAAGATACAGAGAGTAGCATTAATATTTTTTAAAATGTTATATCATAGTTGTCATATAGTGTTGAGTCTAAGTCCTGTCTTAATAAATTCAACCAATGTTTCTTTTAAATTAGATTATCACCAGCATATTTTAGCATTTATTATGTATTTGTTTTTAAATATGTCACATTGTTCCTTGTCCAATTTAATTTTAGTTCTATTTATGAAGTACACATTTTATCAGTTACTCTAACATGTATATTTTCTATATTTGGAATTTGTTAAGATTCAAGAGCTTATATTTTTCATCACTGAGAACAACTTTTAATTAATGGAAGCCTTGATTCTTATTTTAAAAGTTAACCTGTCCCCCCCCAAAAAAAATTTACAAGTAAAATGTATTTCATTAATATGCTTTTCTCAAAAAGTCATTCAGATTTAAAATTCTATTATAACTTGACAGCATTTTATATTAATCCTGTTAAGAGCCAGAACAACTTTAATGCCTATTCAAATCCTCTTTTTAAGTAGTTAGTAGAAATAAGACTACTCATTTATAAGTAAGTTAAAAACAGTAAGACTCAAAAATGTCTTCACAAGAAACTTTTATTTAAAAACAAGTTTTTGGCATTTTCACATCTGTCATTTAATTATTTGATTTTAAGTATTTAATTATTGATTTTTTTTCTAAGTAGAACCTCTCCATTCGGACATGTGTAAAATCAATATCATCTTGCATAACAGCAGTAGGTATACTAATGTTTTTTATTGCTTGTGCCTACCAGTAAGGTAAGTTTTATTCGTAAGATTAGATATTACCTTCATGGGATTGTTTGAAAGGTATCCTAAGACATTTACTGACCTAAAAGGAGAGGGTCCTTTCCTACTGAAGTCCTATTATTAAGAAAACATACAAGAGACTGAAGACACCACTACAATTCTCAGAGTAATCTGGGAAGCAGTGGGCAATTTCTTTCTGCCTTTTACATTATAGCACAGATGCATTTTTAAATGTTTTCATTTGTTTACTTTCATATATTTGTCACTGAGATTGTAAGCTCAAGAATGTTCCACTTAATTTCCTCTTTAATGAAAGCCTGAAAGTGAAAGTGAAGTCACTCAGTCGTGTCCAACTCTTTGCGACCCCGTGGACTGTAGCCCACCAGGCTCTTCTGTCCATGGGATTCTCCAGGCAAGAATACTGGAGTGGGTTGCCATTTCCTTCTCCTGGGGATCTTCCGAACCCAGGGATCGAACCCAGGTCTCCTGCACTGCAGGCAGATGCTTTAACCTTTGAACTACTAGGGAAGCCCAATGAAAGCCTACTATGCACAAATTCTTCATGATAACATAAACATGAAGGAGAAAGTAAATCAAGGGCTCTTGAGCGGACATAAGAGAGCTAGAGACCAATATATAATCAAATCACGGCATCATTGTGCATTGAAATGCTGGAATAGAGGTATGGATGAGGTGTTAGTGGAGTCCATAGGGAGAAGTGACTGACACTTTCTTGGTTGGGAAAAGACTCAAAGAGAGCTGAGAAGCTTCACCTTAAAGATCTCAGACACCACTCTTGTAAAATGACAAGTGACAAGTCCCACCTCTACTCAGTTGACACAGAAGCATCATACATTATTCCTACTCTACTATAGCAGATTTTGAAGAGACTTCAGAGCTGGCTAGCTGTTATGGAGCTTGAGTTGATAGATGTTAAAACTATTAGCAACAGTATCTCACAATGAATTTCCCCAAATAAACAAATGCTTAGCCATATGAGAACTCCTTATTTTAAACAATATCTATCCCAGTATGTGTATACCATCTGGCTATATTCCATAATAAATGACCTGATTCTTTAGTGAGAGTAATTTATATCATCTCATTTGTATTAGCACAGATTCACTGACATTGAAAAGGAGCCATCAACCAAAATGGCTTATTTAATGCATTTTCCACCTGTGTACATGCTGACTCAGTGGAAGCAAGGTAGGATCAGATAACAATCTAATTACCTTGCAAAGGCATTTAGCAATTGGCAGTGGGATTAATAATCAAATTCCAGCTGGAACTGACTGCAGTATTTGCTACTGTTTCATTAGAAAATGGTAACATTTCTGCAAGTACCTGAACACACTTGAAGTAACGTGAGATAATAATTATGCATTTCAAAACCTGAATGAAAGGACTAAAATTACAATCCGTGAGAGGGGGGTAAATGACCAAACGTGCAGATGTGTAAATGTGTGTGGTTGTGCAGAGGAGGCGAGATATTTAAACGATTTGAAACAGAGCCCTGCTACTGTTTTTATGTAATTTAGATGACAATTTAACAGCATTTACCAAGTATATGAAATGGATTTTTAAAACAAGGAGCATAGCTGGTTAACAACAGGTTGAAGTATACCTAAAGTATGACTGAACTAAGTATCAAAATGTATGATATTCAAGAGAATATTCTACTTTACATGAGCCTTCCACAGCAAGGAATAAATAAACAAGGAATAAAAGAATTAGAAAGATGTTCTTGATGTGTTACATTTCTAAAAATAGAATTGCATACCCATTTTTGTTAGTTTTGTGTGACAGAGAACATCTGTCAACATACAGGCACGCCCCATAGTTGGTAGTGTTTGGCATGCGGTTACTATAATGGTTCAACTATGCTGATATCTAATGACCTCAAAAGCTTCTTCATTATCACCTTAGAGAGCAGCAATGATTTTTCATCAGTGAGATAAATTTCATTAGTGAAGCAAGGCATGCNAAAAAAATTTACAAGTAAAATGTATTTCATTAATATGCTTTTCTCAAAAAGTCATTCAGATTTAAAATTCTATTATAACTTGACAGCATTTTATATTAATCCTGTTAAGAGCCAGAACAACTTTAATGCCTATTCAAATCCTCTTTTTAAGTAGTTAGTAGAAATAAGACTACTCATTTATAAGTAAGTTAAAAACAGTAAGACTCAAAAATGTCTTCACAAGAAACTTTTATTTAAAAACAAGTTTTTGGCATTTTCACATCTGTCATTTAATTATTTGATTTTAATTATTTAATTATTGATTTTTTTTCTAAGTAGAACCTCTCCATTCGGACATGTGTAAAATCAATATCATCTTGCATAACAGCAGTAGGTATACTAATGTTTTTTATTGCTTGTGCCTACCAGTAAGGTAAGTTTTATTCGTAAGATTAGATATTACCTTCATGGGATTGTTTGAAAGGTATCCTAAGACATTTACTGACCTAAAAGGAGAGGGTCCTTTCCTACTGAAGTCCTATTATTAAGAAAACATACAAGAGACTGAAGACACCACTACAATTCTCAGAGTAATCTGGGAAGCAGTGGGCAATTTCTTTCTGCCTTTTACATTATAGCACAGATGCATTTTTAAATGTTTTCATTTGTTTACTTTCATATATTTGTCACTGAGATTGTAAGCTCAAGAATGTTCCACTTAATTTCCTCTTTAATGAAAGCCTGAAAGTGAAAGTGAAGTCACTCAGTCGTGTCCAACTCTTTGCGACCCCGTGGACTGTAGCCCACCAGGCTCTTCTGTCCATGGGATTCTCCAGGCAAGAATACTGGAGTGGGTTGCCATTTCCTTCTCCTGGGGATCTTCCGAACCCAGGGATCGAACCCAGGTCTCCCGCACTACAGGCAGATGCTTTAACCTTTGAACTACTAGGGAAGCCCAATGAAAGCCTATTATGCACAAATTCTTCATGATAACATAAACATGAAGGAGAAAGTAAATCAAGGGCTCTTGAGCGGACATAAGAGAGCTAGAGACCAATATATAATCAAATCACGGCATCATTGTGCATTGAAATGCTGGAATAGAGGTATGGATGAGGTGTTAGTGGAGTCCATAGGGAGAAGTGACTGACACTTTCTTGGTTGGGAAAAGACTCAAAGAGAGCTGAGAAGCTTCACCTTAAAGATCTCAGACACCACTCTTGTAAAATGACAAGTGACAAGTCCCACCTCTACTCAGTTGACACAGAAGCATCATACATTATTCCTACTCTACTATAGCAGATTTTGAAGAGACTTCAGAGCTGGCTAGCTGTTATGGAGCTTGAGTTGATAGATGTTAAAACTATTAGCAACAGTATCTCACAATGAATTTCCCCAAATAAACAAATGCTTAGCCATATGAGAACTCCTTATTTTAAACAATATCTATCCCAGTATGTGTATACCATCTGGCTATATTCCATAATAAATGACCTGATTCTTTAGTGAGAGTAATTTATATCATNGTTGATAGATGTTAAAACTATTAGCAACAGTATCTCACAATGAATTTCCCCAAATAAACAAATGCTTAGCCATATGAGAACTGCTTATTTTAAAGAATGTCTATCCCAGTATGTGTATACCATCTGGCTATATTCCATAATAAATGCCCTGATTCTTTAGTGAGAGTAATTTATATCATCTCATTTGTATTAGCACAGATTCACTGACATTGAAAAGGAGCCATCGACCAAAATGGCTTATTTAATGCATTTTCCACCTGTGTACATGTTGACTCAGTGGAAGCAAGGTAGGATCAGATAACAATCTAATTACCTTGCAAAGGCATTTAGCAATTGGCAGTGGGATTAATAATCAAATTCCAGCTGGAACTGACTGCAGTATTTGCTACTGTTTCATTAGAAAATGGTAACATTTCTGCAAGTACCTGAACACACTTGAAGTAACGTGAGATAATAATTATGCATTTCAAAACCTGAATGAAAGGACTAAAATTACAATCCGTGAGAGGGGGGTAAATGACCAAACGTGCAGATGTGTAAATGTGTGTGGTTGTGCAGAGGAGGCGAGATATTTAAACGATTTGAAACAGAGCCCTGCTACTGTTTTTATGTAATTTAGATGACAATTTAACAGCATTTACCAAGTATATGAAATGGATTTTTAAAACAAGGAGCATAGCTGGTTAACAACAGGTTGAAGTATACCTAAAGTATGACTGAACTAAGTATCAAAATGTATGATATTCAAGAGAATATTCTACTTTACATGAGCCTTCCACAGCAAGGAATAAATAAACAAGGAATAAAAGAATTAGAAAGATGTTCTTGATGTGTTACATTTCTAAAAATAGAATTGCATACCCATTTTTGTTAGTTTTGTGTGACAGAGAACATCTGTCAACATACAGGCACGCCCCATAGTTGGTAGTGTTTGGCATGCGGTTACTATAATGGTTCAACTATGCTGATATCTAATGACCTCAAAAGCTTCTTCATTATCACCTTAGAGAGCAGCAATGATTTTTCATCAGTGAGATAAATTTCATTAGTGAAGCAAGGCATGCACTTGCTAAGATAGCCCATGAAGGGCCCTACCTTACCCGGACAATATTCAAGACTTGCTGAGCCTGGTCTCCTCTACTCTTTGCTGCTGCCTCTGGACACAAATTTCATCAGGTTCCAAGAGCAACCATCTCCAGAGGATGCTTGGGCCTGATTCCAGCTAACTGGTAACTAAACTCCTAACTCTCACCGATGGGGCCTGCCCTGGTGGCTCAGACGGTAAAGAATCTGCCTGCAATGCAGGAGACCTGGGTTCAATTCCTAGGTCCAAAAGAACACCTGGAAAGGGAATAGCTATGCACTCCAGTATTGTTAGGCTTCCTGTGGCTCAGATGGTAAAGCGTCTGTTTGCAATGCAGGAAGATCCCCTGGAGAAGGAAGTGGCAATCCACTCCAGTACTCTTGCCTGGAGAATTCCATGCACAGAGGAGCCTAGTGGGCTACAGTCCATGAGGTCGCAGAGTTGCACATAACTGAGCAACTAACTCTCCTTCTCAAGCATCGTGTTTGTCAAAATACCTCAAAAGGCAAAAGGTTGGAATTTCATGAATCTCTCAGGGTAAATTCCACGACTTCTCCTATTTGATTGCTAGGAAGAGATTGAATGTATAGGAGAACGTGATTTCTGTGATTAACTCTCATTGGAATATGAGATTATAATGTAATTGGGCAAGAGAATTATAACTTGCACTTCTAACAAGAGGATACAAAAGGAGACTTCCCTAGTGGTCCAGTGGTTAAGAATCTACCTGGCAATACAGGGGACATGAGTTTGATCCATGGCTGGGGAACTAAGATTCCACACGCCGTGGAGCAACTAAGCGGGAAGGCCCACTACTGAGCCCACATGCCACAACTAGAGAGTCTGTGTGCCACAAGGAAAGAGCTGGCATGACTCAGTGAAGATCCTGAATGTCACAACTAAGACCCAACATGGTCACATTAAAAAAAAAATAATAATTAAATCAAAGAGAATACCAAGGGATGTTGCAAAGGAAGCTATCAACTGTGGACAATCAAACTGGCTTAGGTCAATCTGCAACATAAACACTCACATGACAGAATGCGAATATCCAGGTTTGTCTAACTAGNAATAATAATTAAATCAAAGAGAATACCAAGGGATGTTGCAAAGGAAGCTATCAACTGTGGACAATCAAACTGGCTTAGGTCAATCTGCAACATAAACACTCACATGACAGAATGCGAATATCCAGGTTTGTCTAACTAGTGAGTAAGGAAATAATTAGGAAATTGATAAAGAAGAGTATTAGGATATTTGGGCCCTGGTCTTAGTCTATTCTGAGTCACAGGCAATTTTCCACTAAACCTTTCATTCCCTGAGAATTCTGGACTGTAGGACTCTTGGGCTACTTTCAACCCTAAAGTTTGTAAAATTTTACCCAAAATGTCACATCCCTAATAGACAGTATGATTAATGATAAAGACAACTCTTCTGGAACAATCTTACAGAATACAGTGAAATTCACCTGCAAGCATTCCTCTCTTTGATTCTAATTCCGAGTCCTCCTGAAATGGTCATCATAACCAGTTTTATAAATGTCAACAGACTTCCTGCCTGGGAAAGTAACAATGAAATGGAGCGGGTCTTTGAAATGGACCCAATGGTCTTTGTCCCCCATGTTCTCAGCCTGCCTTTTGTCTGTGGAAAAACTTTAGCAAAGAATAAGTTTAATCAGAGAAGTGAGAACATGCAGAGACAAAGGATAACAATGGAGACCAAATAATAATGCAGTCGTTAAGCACAGTCAAGGACCTTTAGTTCTTCCTCAAGGGCTATAGATAATATTCATAGCCATATGCTGTGAGCTGTCTTATAGATACTGAAACTCCAGGTAGAAGAGGTTAAGTGCATGATGACACACTGTAGGCAAGACATAAGCTGCCACAATTTCCAGAAATGGCCTCAAATGGAGACAGGCAACCCTGGAACTGAAGGTTAACTGTGAAACTGTTAGTCATTCCGTTGCGTCTGACACTGTGAACCCATGGACTGCAGCCTGCTAGGGTCCTCCGTCCGTGGAATTCTCCAGGCAAGATTACTGGAGTAGGTTGCCATGCCCTCCTCCAGGGGATCTTCCCAACCCAGGGACTGAACCCAGGTCTCCAGCATTGCAGACAGATTCTTTACTGTCTGAGCCAACTGTACTCAAAACAATCAAGATAATGCTGGTCAGACCACCAATGACCAATTCCAAAAGGACTGTCAGAGCTGACTGTGCTCTATCCTCATGCAGCCCCCTCCCTCTGCCTGTGGAAGCTCTCGCCCACTGACTGTCCGGGGGGCGGGGGAATGGCCTTTGGACAGGCATCCACCTTCCCCATTGGCTGCCAGCATCCAAAATAAAGCAAACTTTCCTTTCCATCAACCTTGCTTCTTTAATGGCTTTTGACTGGCAAGCAGCCAGACTCTACTTCTGGTCACAACAGCATAATACATACAATGCCTACCTTTTTTCCTCATGCCCTTTGACCCATCCCTTTCTATTTCCCTAAAAAGTTTCATTCCTTCCATAACCTAAATACCAAGGGTGAGTTTGATGTACAAGTCAACCCCATACAGTTTTAATAATGGCATTATTGGGAGGAAAGTCAGAAAACATGGACTTCAATCCGAACGATCATTAGGAAAATAACCATCATTATGTGCAACTATATTAATTTAAATTGCATGTTGCTTTGAAATCTTTCATCCCAGGAGGACACTGCTGCCCATATGCCGACTCCAAATCTTAATATTTGTACAATGTTAGAAGGGTTATTTTCCCTGTTTGTTTAATCAACCGGAATTATCTGAAAAGAACTTGGCTCTGTAGAGCAAGATCCCTCAAGTCTAATGCTCCCGGTGTTTCTCTTCCATGTGGAGTAATCTGTATTGAAAGCTAATCCTTTTCACTGAGGAAAGTGAGATTTACGAAGTAGTGCCAGCTCACAAATGTCAGATTTCACTAACTTCGCTGCCCTCTTTGCCCCTGTAAATATTACGCTTTGCTTCCTAAATAAATCGTGCAGCCATTCTTATGAGGAATGCTTGTTTTGGGCAAATATTGGTTCCAGTGAAATGATTAGACTTTTCAACCATCTCCTCTTCTCTATATGAATTTTTTCTCACTGAATCTTTTTACATGCCTTAGGATTTCTGTTGTGCTCCTCTGGTTCCCAGAGATGTTAAGGATAGGAACAGAGGACAGAAGTGGAAAGCAATGGAGGGCTGAGATGGGGGTGGGAGATTCACAAGGGAGGGGGTATATGCATACTTATGGCTGATTCACGCTGCTGTACAGCAGAAACCAGCAAAACACAGAAACCAACCAAGTCAAGCAATTATCCTCCAATTAAAAATATTTAAAAAAAAATGGCAGAAGAGAAATAAACATGAATTAAACATCGATCCCAATGCTAGCCCTATTCTACATCATTCACATTTATTATTTTAGTGCTTTTTACCATCAGAGCTGTGAGATAATTATTATTTTCCTTATTTTATGAATGAATGTGTGAAACCTTGATAAGATCAAGCAACTTATCCAAAGTTATAAAGCCAGTAAGGATCAAAGCCAGGAATCAAGACCACATGTGTCTGGGACACAATTCTTTATACTCTGATTGTGTGTTGCTGTCTCCTCTGTCTCCTACTTTGAAATAACTCAAAGGAATGTAGCATATAGTATTTTTAGGTTATATTCATATTTTTAAAAAACGGCCTGACATTACACATTAGAGAAAAAAATAACAGTGAAAAATCTTATTTCTCCAAGCACTGCTTGAAAGAATATTTTCTGGGATTCAGTTGACATTGTTGACATCGTATTGGTAACTAATGAAGTTACGATGTCTTTCTGTTTAATGATTAACAATTCCAGGTGTGGAAAAAAATAGCTCTCTCTTTTCAGCGTGTATTATACCAGGCGCACTGAGCTTCAGTTCTACATACGTTGCTACTTCTGTAAGTGTATGAGTATCGCTTTGGGCACAATAGGTTGTGTGATGCAGAGATTAGGTCCCTTAGATCAGTCTGATATTAATCGACAAAGCCCATCATTCACTCGGCCTCTGAAACCAAGGCCAATACTTTCAAACCACACTACAGACTGTCCCTTAGACATCACAACACATGATCACACCACATGCTGCATAAGGATTACACTAAATCTAAGAAATATAATACTACTCTATACTCCTAAGGCTTCTCTGGTGGCTCAGATGGTAAAGAATCTCCCACAATGCAGGAGATCTGGGCTTGATCCTGGGTCGGGAAAGATCCCCTGGAGAAGGGAATGGCAACCCACTCCAGTTTTCTTGCCTGCAGAATTCCACAGAGATGCCTGGTGGGCTATAGTCCATGGGGCCATATACTCTTATCATTCTCTAAACTTCCCTGTATATAAATAAATCTCTTTCTAAATTTCCCTTGTGGCTGTTCATGGTGTGTGTGTGTGTGTATGTTAATGTTTTAAAATACTTGCTACATTGAAACTTGATAATTTTCAGATGGAAAGATAGAGATAGATAGGGCAATATTATGTATAATCCAGTACAAGACTTAAGGAATGTAAACCTAAAGCAAAGTCAAGGTTTATTTTCAAGGAGGGGGTGGGATGGGGTAGGGAGGTAGGTCTAGAATCAACTGTTAGCACACGGTATATTGAGCTCCTCGGGTGATTTTACCTGCGTTCCCTGAGGCAGGGAGGGGATGTGGGAAGGAGAACACAGGAATGGAGTGCTTTGGATCCATTCACTGCAGGACTCAGCTCAGCAACGTCGGACACTGAGCCGCTGATGGAAGACTAAAGAACGTTCAGGCTTAAGATTTGAGACCTGATGCTCTCTCTCCTTTGGCACATAAATTAACCTCTCTTAGCCCCCATTTTCTCCAGTTGGAACGTCGGGAAATAATAGGTATTGTAGGTCCAAGGATTATTACGAGATACAAAGGGGGAAAAGTTAGGGAAACGCAATCTGTGAACACTTCAGTGCTATAAAGTGCAATTTCCTCGTCTTCACAGTGGCAAACTCCTGTTTTATCAAGAAGGCTTGGATGGCTCTTGCCCTGACCTGCCTCTGGGACCCTGTGCAGGGCAGGCCACCTGTCTGGGCAGCTGCCTATGGCCAGCGCCCTGCATATCGAGTTTAGAGTGAATAACGGCAAGAGTGGGAGCAGGGCCAGACTTCGCACTGTGTCTGCTGCCCCACAGAAAATCAAGGAGGCCAAACATTCCACAACCTTTAAAAAGACTATACCAGTCTCACCTCCCTACACACCAACAGCCAACAAAATAAGAAAGGATAGCGGGAATGGGAGAAAAAGTTGATGGGATTTTTGAGGAACTTGTAGTGGGAAAGACCTAAAAACAATATAAAATATTAAAATATTTATCTTAATTTTGTTACAGGAAGTATTACACAAAGAAAATGGTTTCCAATGGAAAGTATGTTGTATGATTTATTTGTTTTGGAGTGAAATCACCTTTAAGAAAATGCAGGTTGAAATCAGCATGAACGATATCTAAGACTTTGAGGGTAAGGAACAATTCCCACTCTGAGGATAAATTACTGTTGTTAGAAAATGTAAGATGAGAATTTGTTAGGAGTTTCAAATCTCACTACCTCAAAGAAAGGGCACTGCCAAAGTTAAATGCCAAGAGAGAAGGCAGAAGTCATTCCGTCATCAGAGAACCTCTGGAAATTACGTGAGCAGGATTCCCAGGGGTGTGCATGTTCTTTCTGGCTTAATCATTCATAGCATGGCACTCACATCAGCCTGAGGGACAGGAGTGAGTGCTGACATTTGACCACCAAGTGGAATGCCCCGAAGGACAACTATGTAGCTCCTTTCTTTGTGTGTGTGTGTGTGTGTGTGTGTGTGTGTGTGTGTATGTGCTTACACATGCCTCTCATTTATTTAAACGAAACTACACAATAACAATGTCATGCCAGTAAATGTAGATAAATCACATAACTTTTATATTTACCCAATTAAAGCCAGCACTTCTGGAAACAAAACGTAAGAACATGGATATTGGCAAGGTTCTCACTTCTCTTTCAGAAGTGTAAGAGCTCACACTGACATTGGAACACATTTTTTAGAAAAATGAAACCTCAATATTTTCATAGCTTCCACTGAAATGTTCACTAAATGATGTACCAACTTATAAAATTATTATATTGATGTAGTAACCTAAATTGCATTCATCTAAATTTTCTTTCAAAATTAAATAAAAAAGTCTAAATTCTAGGAACGCCAACTATTTCCTTGAAGTAATTGGACTATCATACTGCAAAACAGAAAACCATTTCTGCATCTAACTTCTTTTACTTTGAAACATTAATAAGTAAATATGTATTCTAGAAAATGCATTTATTTACTGCATTTAAACTGTTTTCACAAACATATCTAATACAAAATGCTAAATGAAAAACATTCAAAACAAATAAAACCACTGCTAGAAATTACTACTGTCATATTTACATCAGCATTTTCAAATTTGTATTTTTTAATACCAAAACTCAATCAACTCATATAAACTGTGAAGTAATATCGTTTTTAATAGATTTCCTACATGTTGAGGTGAGAAGATAAAGATAAATCTGTTTTAGTTTTCCAAGTACAGTGAGAACAATGTCAAATATTACCATGTAAACTGTGGATACAATTTCATATAACCATGTATTCAATATATATTTATTGAGTATCTCCTAGGTATCAGGCACTATTCTAGTGAAGGGGTTACAACAGTGAACAAAAGAGGCTAAAATAGATGTTTCCTGGAGCTTGTTTCCCGGTGGAGGAACAATAATAATATACAGAATATGAAAACATTTTGGAGACAACAGATTTTACTCACTAAATTCTTCCTAAATACCTTCTCTTGTTAATTGATTTATTTACTGAGTATAGACTGTGAACAGAACAAACACTGAACTGGTCTCTGGAAGCAGAAAAAGAGAGAGAACAGCTTTTTAAAGAATTTCTTGGTCTATTATTTCAAAAATTTTTAATACATGCAAATTTGGAGAATCAAGTGGCAACCCAGTCCAGTATTCTTGCCTGGGAAATCCCATGGACAGAGGAGCCTGATGGGCTACAGCCCATGGGATGGCAAATGAGTTGGACACGACTTAGTGAGTAAACAACCACCTTGTGATATATGTAAACATCATAACCATATACATTATAATCATAACTCTGAAGAGTGAACAGTTGTTAGCATCTTGGGAAAGACAAGGCAGAACACACACACACACAGACACACATGCATACATCCTATTTAGGCAACAATGTCATAAAATCAGGAATTCTGCATAATGTCACCTAGCATAGAATTTCCCAAGCACCTGGGTTATCAGAATCACCTGGAAGTGTTTTATAAAATGAATACAGACAATGGAATCCTACTGCCTTAAATGCAGGCACTCTGAGCTGCTGACCCTGCAGTCTGTCTTTAAAAGCACCCACTTTGATGTTGATGATGAGCCAGCTTTGATAACTAGGAGAGTGTGAGGCAAAGGGGGCTGAACCCTACTTGCAAGCTTCAAATTTCTGACTCCTGGATACTGGCGGCCAAATCATTTCTCTGCACAAAAACAGTCTGTACAAGTCTTGAGTATAGAGGTGGCACTCAGAAAGGACTCACCTAGTCTTCAAATACCCTACGTCTCATGCCTAGGCATCCTGCTCCCCCAAACCCCATCAATCTAANACACCAACAGCCAACAAAATAAGAAAGGATAGCGGGAATGGGAGAAAAAGTTGATGGGATTTTTGAGGAACTTGTAGTGGGAAAGACCTAAAAACAATATAAAATATTAAAATATTTATCTTAATTTTGTTACAGGAAGTATTACACAAAGAAAATGGTTTCCAATGGAAAGTATGTTGTATGATTTATTTGTTTTGGAGTGAAATCACCTTTAAGAAAATGCAGGTTGAAATCAGCATGAACGATATCTAAGACTTTGAGGGTAAGGAACAATTCCCACTCTGAGGATAAATTACTGTTGTTAGAAAATGTAAGATGAGAATTTGTTAGGAGTTTCAAATCTCACTACCTCAAAGAAAGGGCACTGCCAAAGTTAAATGCCAAGAGAGAAGGCAGAAGTCATTCCGTCATCAGAGAACCTCTGGAAATTACGTGAGCAGGATTCCCAGGGGTGTGCATGTTCTTTCTGGCTTAATCATTCATAGCATGGCACTCACATCAGCCTGAGGGACAGGAGTGAGTGCTGACATTTGACCACCAAGTGGAATGCCCCGAAGGACAACTATGTAGCTCCTTTCTTTGTGTGTGTGTGTGTGTGTGTGTGTGTGTGTGTGTGTATGTGCTTACACATGCCTCTCATTTATTTAAACGAAACTACACAATAACAATGTCATGCCAGTAAATGTAGATAAATCACATAACTTTTATATTTACCCAATTAAAGCCAGCACTTCTGGAAACAAAACGTAAGAACATGGATATTGGCAAGGTTCTCACTTCTCTTTCAGAAGTGTAAGAGCTCACACTGACATTGGAACACATTTTTTAGAAAAATGAAACCTCAATATTTTCATAGCTTCCACTGAAATGTTCACTAAATGATGTACCAACTTATAAAATTATTATATTGATGTAGTAACCTAAATTGCATTCATCTAAATTTTCTTTCAAAATTAAATAAAAAAGTCTAAATTCTAGGAATGCCAACTATTTCCTTGAAGTAATTGGACTATCATACTGCAAAACAGAAAACCATTTCTGCATCTAACTTCTTTTACTTTGAAACATTAATAAGTAAATATGTATTCTAGAAAATGCATTTATTTACTGCATTTAAACTGTTTTCACAAACATATCTAATACGAAATGCTAAATGAAAAACATTCAAAACAAATAAAACCACTGCTAGAAATTACTACTGTCATATTTACATCAGCATTTTCAAATTTGTATTTTTTAATACCAAAACTCAATCAACTCATATAAACTGTGAAGTAATATCGTTTTTAATAGATTTCCTACATGTTGAGGTGAGAAGATAAAAATAAATCTGTTTTAGTTTTCCAAGTACAGTGAGAACAATGTCAAATATTACCATGTAAACTGTGGATACAATTTCATATAACCATGTATTCAATATATATTTATTGAGTATCTCCTAGGTATCAGGCACTATTCTAGTGAAGGGGTTACAACAGTGAACAAAAGAGGCTAAAATAGATGTTTCCTGGGGCTTGTTTCCCGGTGGAGGAACAATAATAATATACAGAATATGAAAACATTTTGGAGACAACAGATTTTACTCACTAAATTCTTCCTAAATACCTTCTCTTGTTAATTGATTTATTTACTGAGTATAGACTATGAACAGAACAAACACTGAACTGGTCTCTGGAAGCAGAAAAAGAGAGAGAACAGCTTTTTAAAGAATTTCTTGGTCTATTATTTCAAAAATTTTTAATACATGCAAATTTGGAGAATCAAGTGGCAACCCAGTCCAGTATTCTTGCCTGGGAAATCCCATGGACAGAGGAGCCTGATGGGCTACAGCCCATGGGATGGCAAATGAGTTGGACACGACTTAGTGAGTAAACAACCACCTTGTGATATATGTAAACATCATAACCATATACATTATAATCATAACTCTGAAGAGTGAACAGTTGTTAGCATCTTGGGAAAGACAAGGCAGAACACACACACACACAGACACACATGCATACATCCTATTTAGGCAACAATGTCATAAAATCAGGAATTCTGCATAATGTCACCTAGCATAGAATTTCCCAAGCACCTGGGTTATCAGAATCACCTGGAAGTGTTTTATAAAATGAATACAGACAATGGAATCCTACTGCCTTAAATGCAGGCACTCTGAGCTGCTGACCCTGCAGTCTGTCTTTAAAAGCACCCACTTTGATGTTGATGATGAGCCAGCTTTGATAACTAGGAGAGTGTGAGGCAAAGGGGGCTGAACCCTACTTGCAAGCTTCAAATTTCTGACTCCTGGATACTGGCGGCCAAATCATTTCTCTGCACAAAAACAGTCTGTACAAGTCTTGAGTATAGAGGTGGCTCTCAGAAAGGACTCACCTAGTCTTCAAATACCCTACGTCTCATGCCTAGGCATCCTGCTCCCCCAAACCCCATCAATCTAACGTTAACCCTTTTAATTTTCACACTTGAAAACTTCAAAGTGATGGCTTTGACAGGAGCTCTTAAGGTGACAAGCTGTCTCTTTTGATGTTTACTTTAAGTGGATCCAATCCTTTGAACCTTAGAATACCAAGCTAATACCATAGAGACTTAACCAATATATAGCATTAAGGTTTTCCTCAACCTGTTATGGAGCTTGTTCTTCTGTCTGCATGATGTCCTTGCCAGGGAAGCTGATATATGGATGTGCTTTATCTGGACAGGCTTCTGCCTCTCAGGGCAAGAATTTTCAGCAAATGACTATTTTATTTATTGATGCTCTTTCAATCCTTCACTCTGCTCTTTCTTGTAAGAAGATCAGTGTGCTCTGTCCCTAGATTAACAGGATAAATTTCATTTAATGAGATTTGTCAGGTACTTCAAATTCACATTAACATGAATTTATAGAAAACAAGAGCCTTCCTCTGTGAAACTCAAAACACTTTTCAAATAATAATTCTATGTCAGGAAGGCTGCAAACAGGTCTATGCATATTCCATGATCTGATAGGCAACCTCAGTCTCAAGTGACTCAGTCAAACTATGAATCAAAATAATTGCTAAATTATTGTTTAACCTTATTTACTGGTAATTTCTAAGGTTTCCAATAACTTGATTAAGCTCTCAAGCCAATATGTTTTCCCTTACAGCACAGATATTTAAAACACATAACCACATTTTTGTGTAAAGATNTTTTCAAATAATAATTCTATGTCAGGAAGGCTGCAAACAGGTCTATGCATATTCCATGATCTGATAGGCAACCTCAGTCTCAAGTGACTCAGTCAAACTATGAATCAAAATAATTGCTAAATTATTGTTTAACCTTATTTACTGGTAATTTCTAAGGTTTCCAATAACTTGATTAAGCTCTCAAGCCAATATGTTTTCCCTTACAGCACAGATATTTAAAACACATAATCACATTTTTGTGTAAAGATTTCCTTTAATATTGATGCAATATAAATAAAATGTGTTTTGCTCTGTTAGAGTTAAAACTGTACTGAAATACTAAAAACTATAAAGGATTACAGTAAAGAGATCTTACATGAGAACTAAATGTGACATATGTTATCAATTTAGTAATTTAAACAGTCTTAAGCATATGCTTTCCTCATAAAAATGTACAGCATCAACAATTCTCATTAAAATGGCTTGAAATGCATAAATTAAGAATAAATATGAGAAGAATTTTTTAAAAGTTTGAGATCAGACGAATTTGCAAGCTAAGGATTAATTAAAGTTTCAAAATAACAGAAAAGAAAATGATCATAAGAATACTAGATTCTTATGTAAAACAAGAATACCAGCGAAAGCCGAACTTGAATACTGTTGTTGTTCAGCTGCTAATTCTTTGCGACCCCATGGACTGCAGCCCACCAGATTTCCCTGTCCTCCACTATCACCCAGAGTTTGCTCAAATTCATGTCCTTTCTATTGGTGATGCTTGCTAAACATCTCATTCTCTGCTGCCCCCTTCTGCTTCTGCTTTCAGTCTTTCCCAGCATCAAGGTCTTTTCCAATAAGTTGGCTCCCTGCGTCAGGTGGCCTAAGCATTGGAGCTTCAGCTTCAGCACTTCCAATGAATATCCAAGGTTGATTTCCTTTAGGATTGGCTGGTTTTATCTCCTTGCAGTCCAAGGGACTCTCAAGAGTCTTCTCCAGTAGCACAGTTAAAAGCATCAATTCTTCGACTCTCAGCCTTCCTTATGGTCCAACTTTCACATCTGTACATGACTACAGGGAAAACTATAGCTTTGACTAGACAGACATTCTATTTTACCTTTAGATTTTTAAAATTTTTCTTTGGTAGCTCATCTTACTATCCACCCAACAGATCTCTACATTGTACAACACTTGAATGCCACAAACACAAAAAAACTAAATATGCTTGCGTTCAGGCCCCTTTCCTGCTCAAGGAGAATGTGAAAAACTTCCTACCAAATCAATTTCAAAATTATTGGCTCCTTTCATAAGCCAGTAGGACTTCCCTGGTGGCTTAGATGGTAAAGAATCTTCCTGCAATGAAGGAGACCCAGGTTCAATCCGTAGGTCAGGAAGATCCCCTGGAGAAGGGAATGGCAACCCACTCCAATATCCTTGCACATCTTATGATTTTTAACTCACAGTTATCTCTGGTTTTTCTACTTTTCCAATATTACCTGTCAAAGCCAACTGACACACACCCGAACCATCATAGTCAAATGGCTAAGCCAATGAGAATGCTATACAAGGAAATGCACCCCAGCAGAACCAAGAGATTTCTCTAAAGGGGAGATTGCTCTTAGGGTCTGGGGGCTAGGGGAATTAATAGGGTGGTCTGAGCTGGGGTTGCTCTGAATTTATAAATAAGCAGACTTGCTGAAAGAGGAGGATCAGTGGCAAATAAAATCCACCTGCAATGCAGGAAACATGGGTTGGATCCCTGGGTTGGGAAGATCCCCTGGAGGAGGAAATGGCAACCCACCCCAGTATTCCTGCCTGGGTAATCCCATGGACAGAGGAGCCTGGTGGGCTACAGTTCATAAGGTCACAAAGAGTGGGTCATGATTGAACAGAACACACACCTGCAACAGGACTCTCAGAACACATGTCTCTACATTCTGATCCAGAAAATCCTGGAGTTCCTGCTGGATCAGTTTGCCTCGAATCTTATTTCAAAACCCCAAAATCTAAAGAAGCCCTTAAAGGAGGAGCTAGCGCTTAGAACACTGGTGATGGTGGTCTGAATTGGTCTAAAACAGATGTTCTGTAAATCATAGCACACTTTATTTTGTCCACTGTGGTTTTTATTTCAATGCTCTGTAACTCCCTGAGAGTCTAGCTGCCAGCTGGGATGTTTTTTCTTTTTATCACACTGAATTTATAGAACCCAAATATTTGCCAGAGCTCCTCATCAAAACTAATTTACAGAAGAACTAAACAAGAGACACCAGAACAGAGAATCCAAATGGCTTTCATTTCCTTGAGAGACATGAGCCACCTTTCCCTGGCCGCCTGCCACTTCCTGGTAAGCACACTTCACCTAATTCTTAAGGACTTGAGTGCCTGAGGACATCTTTATCTTCATGGCTAAGATTAAAATAATAATTTCCGCCCTGAGGTGACTGTAGTTTTCAGTTATATCATCCCCAATCACAGCTAGTTTTTCTTACTATTAATATTAACTTAGCGACATGGGGAATTCAGTAATATCCTGGCAATAAATCATTCATGGATAGCATGTCCAAGGCAGGCCCAGGGAGGACCTTTCTGGGGAAAAAGTTACTTAAATGATTCCTATCAGTTTTATGGGATTGTGTGCTCCTTTCCCTCAGAAGTAGCAGGAAGGTAACAAACACCATCCTGTACAGCAACCTCTTTCCTAGATAGTCGTCTTTTACAAATGGTATTTGTAAACATGCCTATGTTTTGCTGCGGCTGTTAATAACTCTCACACACCTAAAAACACTGAAAGGGAATAACAATTAAAAACAGGAAAAGATCAGGCCTGTGAAAGCCCACGACGTGAGCAGTGTTCCTGGAGAGCCAGAACGAAGTGGTAGAGACTGCCTGGAAAGTCTTACTCTTACACACTGCATTTTTATTTAATCATATACCCTTCTCACTGTATTTCATGATTTCAAAGCATAATGACACTCTTCCAAAGATCTTCCTTTCACAACGGATCACATATACAAAATCAACACATTGTACACTTCAAATTCGATTTCTTTATAAAATATCAAATTTATTTAGTATTTATTATGTGGCAGACAGTTTTACATGTATACATACAGATAAATGTGAGAGAGTGTGTGTGTATATTTATGACTTACAGATATTAGCATTGCCTTATAAGGAAAGTACTAATAATATCTCCATTTTCTAGTTGAGGTAACTAAAGCTTGAAGGTTGACAAGCAGGAACACAGAGTCTGAGTTTGCATTATGACAAATTTGATATCTTTGAATAAGATTTCTCCTCCCTTTCAGAACTTACTTTAGTCAAAATCTATGCTCGTTTTCTTCAAAGTCTATATGTGTGTAAGTTTTACAGAAGGCAGAAGAACGCCATATTAAAAATATTTAACAGCAGATATGTTAGAGTGAACTGATATTAAATTCTGGTTCTTTACTAAGCACCTCTGAAACGTTGTGGAAATTTGAAGGGATCAAAGTTGCCTCATCGGTGAAATAGAACTGACTTGAGGAATTCAAGTTTTATTTCCTAATTATACTTCTGTCCAACCAACCAACCAATGAAAAAACAAACATAAACTCTCTTAAATGGTAAAGTCACAGTAGCTGATAGATCTTTCCTATTAGATCTGAAAGAAGAAATGTGGGATGGGGTATTTTTTATTCAGTTCGTAGATCAACAAATACGGTACATAGGAAATCCTCCATGAGGCTTGTATTATATTGTAATTTCAGTATACTTCTCTCACGAAACTCTTGACAGGGAAATTACTGGATCTATTGTTTCTCTCTCCTGACAGAAGCAATTTTGTATTCATTCCTTTTTAGTTCTGAAACACAGGACTAGGAGTGGGATGGGGTGAAGGCAGAGGTGATAAATTGTTCCTGTGTCCCTATGTTCTGAAAAGAACAGGCACTATAAAGGGTCCATGGTAGAGTTATCTTTAGCTTAATTATGATTTACAGGTTTCTGGACTCAGAGGAATTGCCATCAGAAATCCAAAATGACAGAGACAACTTTTATATTTGAAGGCACCTTTGGGATGTGAAACTTGACAACCAAGTTCTCCTTCGGTCAAATGAAACAACTTGCAAATTCTTCAACCATGGGATGCTCAAAGCAAAACATATCATAAAACGAAAACAGTTCCCAAAATGCAGTAGGCAGTTTTCTAATAGTGTGAGGGATGTTTACTAGACATAGAACAAACAGGGGTGTTCAAGAGTTCTTATGCCTGGCCTCCTAATTGTCTTAACCCCCCAAAGGGTGGGCTTCCCCAGCGGCTCAGTGAGTAAAAAAATCTGCCTGCCAATACAGGAGACAAAGGAGATTCAGGAGAGAAAAAGGCATTCTACTCCAGTGTTCTTGCCTGAAAAATCCCACAGATAGAAGAGCATGGTAGGCTATAGTCTAAAGGGGTGCAGAGTCAAGAGTTTTATACAACTGAGGACCAGCACCCAAAACAGACACACCAAGCCGAGGAGCAGCACTACACGCCACATTGCTTGCAGCATTTCTTCTTTTTGGTAACCCAGGGGTTTGTGTAATGCCCAGCTTCTAACCAACGCGGGTAGGCTATAATTGCTTCCTCTCCTTGGGGCACGTAACAGGGCCACATCTGCAGACTTACATGAGTTCAGCCAACAGACAAAATGATCATTGATGGGGCTAGAAAAGCAGAGAAAGGCGCTCCATCAGTATTAATGTCAAAACCTTTCTGTCTTTTAAATAACAGGCTAATTGCAATCTATTACCAACCTCTGACTTCCCTGGTGGCTCAGAGGTTAAAGTGTCTGCCTGGAATGCAGGAGACCAGGGTTCGATCCCTGGGTCGGGAAGATCCCCTGGAGAAGGAAATGGCTAACCCACTCTAGTACTCTTGCCTGGAGAATCCCAAGGAGGGAGGAGCCTGGTAGGCTACAGTCCATGGGGTCACAAACAGTCAGACACAACTGAGCGACTTCACTTTCACTTTCCTATTGTTTATAATACAATGACAATTTCAGCATTCTGTTATTTCTTTTCTTTTTCCTTGTTTGCTTTTACCTCTGTTTGTAAGGTTTTATTGAGATATTATAATTCACATGGGCTAACAATTCACCCATTTGAAATCTACAATTCAGTGTTTTTGAGTTTCATCCTTTCTTGATGAGATGTCTGGCAGAGAATGAGATCAGAGAGACTTTACTCCTCTGAGACATGGAGTAGATTCTTCCAAAATCTCACAGAGTTGGTAAAATTTCAGTAGAGGTTAGACTAATACAGTTCCCTGGCCCAGTACTGAATAATACTGAAGCCAATAAAGACTGCTTAACTGCTTGCTCCTGAAGGTAAGGTCTCATCCCCATGTGTACCCAGTTGCGTCCGACTCTTTGCAACACCATGGACTGCAGCCCACCAGGCTCCTCTGTCCATGGGATTCTCCAGGCAAGAATACTGGAGTGGGTTGATATTTCCTCCTCCAGGGAATCTTCCTGATCCGGGGATCAAACTTGCCATCTCTTGTATCTCCTGCATTGGCACGTGGACTCCACCACTGCACCATAAGGTCACGAAGCAGCTAAATAGCTTACCTGTCAAGAATAAGATCTCTGCTCATCCAAACACGTTAAGACTCCTGACTCACAGTGCTCACAGATTGCAAACCTATTTATTACTCACTGACTCTTCCCAGTCCTAATCAGCACTCCTGACGCAAGATCGACCTTAAAATCACTCAGCCCAATACCGAAACCTCTATAAATATCCTCCTCCAACTTCTCCCCTTAAGACACTGCAGTGATGAGGCAGCGCTCTCTTTTAGTGCTGTATACCTAATAGACTTAGCTTTGTCGCATCAACAGGTTTTTTTGTTGTTGTTATTGTTTTTTAAGAATTTGACAGTCAACACAACAAACATCTCCTGAGTCACACAACTGCTGACTTTGGCAACTATATTATCATCAAGTGAGAAAATGAGCACCACTCTGGACTCAAAGGCAATCTTAGGCAGACATTTGAACACACAAACAGGAAAAAAAGGACAGCTTTCATGCACAGAATTCTTAGATGTACTTTGAAAGTCTGTGAAACTGAAAGAGTACCTTTATAGTTTCATGTACTTACTTTTAAAAAAATTATTTTTGAACATTACTAGTATCTACTGGAACTTTTACAGATATTTAAATCTGTCACCACATAGTTCAAATATAAATTTAAATGATAAATAACCGTTTCCTTTTTATGAAGGGAGTTGTCCAAATTCTTTTATTTTCTACTCATCAAGTTGTAGTATTGCATTATCTCCTCTAACTCTTACTAGTAATCATTAATAAATGAAAAAAAAATTATACATCAAAAAAAAAAATGACCTGCTCCCTCTTTGGAGCACCAGCAGTTCTGGGAGCTAACCCCCTTCTCCATCCCATCACACTTAAATGCAGGGTTCTCAGCACGTTGGTAGAAATCCACCTTAAAAACAAACCAGAAACAAAAACAAAAGTGCCTCAAGCCCACGCTGCTCTATGCGCTGCACATTTTAACCCTATTTTCTCCTCCACTCTGCCAGTCCTCCCAGAGCCTATACATACATTTTTTTTTCATGTTTCAATCAGAACTTTGTGTCTTTGAGTAATCATGAATGGATATTTAACCATTTTACCAGCATCTGCAGCCTAGCAAAGGTTGAGTTCCACTGAACTGGCAGATTGCTTTTTAATTTTCTGCTTGGATGGGTTGTTTTGGGTTTTTTTTGTCCTGTAGTTTCCAAAATAGTTTATGAGTCTTGATGGAGAGGCTAAAATGCTTGCAAATTTTGCTGATCTCTGCCAAAACCTGATCAACCCTCCCTCATTCTTCAGAAACCCATGTACCAGCAGGCTTAAGTGATGTAAGAAGCACGCAAAACAAGCTGCAAAGGCTGCAAAAATACTACTTGTACACAAGGGATAAGTTCCTTGCTAATTATTCTGGGCAGTTTTATACTGGCTTTCTATTTCTATCATGGAGAGCAATATTTATGACTCTTTAAGTTGTGAAGTGAAAGGCTGCTTCAATATCACTGTCCCTTACATGCAGCTGATGATCTGTGAATAACAATGATATGACTTTGAAATGGGGCACCTTTATGAAGGCAGATATTTCCATGACACCATGTTAATCGTGCTGAACTGTGTAGTTATTTCACTTCAAATGATAATGACCTGCTACCTTGATTATCCTGTGGTCTTTTTACAACTGATCAGACATCCAGAATCACATATTTTCTATATCTCACAATAATTTTTTAATGTTTACAATGACTGCAGTAATATGACATAGTCATTATCATTTTTAACATATATTTTTAAGTCTATTCCCACTGTCATCTTTCCCATCTCAGTGCACCACAACTCTTGCTGGTTGCTCAGGTCAACCAGAAGAACCAGATTTTTCTCTCAGTCTGTGATGAGGCAGGTTGTATTATGATTTCCAATGACTTGCTCCCCTCTCTGTCACATAAAGAGACCGGGTCCTCCCCAGAGGAAGAGTGTCTGTGTCCACCCCGCTGACCGTGGACTTGGCGATGTTGCTTTGGGTTAACAAGTTGCGAGCATTAACATGTGTTTGATACCTCGTCTCCACACAAGTTGTAGGAATAATGCCCACTTTTAAGAAGATTGGAGGGTCACTAATTGGAACTGCTTCTCCAACCTGGATCCTGGGATTCATGGAAAACAGGAGAAAAAGCCACGCAGTCAGGCAGACTCACTGGGGACTAAACTCGCAGCTGCCTGAGCAAGACATCAGTGCTTTTTGGTAACTTTTTGTAAACTGCTGAGATCTGGGAGAATATTTGAGGTGGTCTGCAATTGCAACATAAAGTTGACAAATATAGCACCTATCCAAATGTGTTTATGTGTGCCCAGTCATGTCTGACTCTTTGCGACGCCCTGGACTACAGCCTGCCAGGCTCCTTTGTCCATGGGATTTTCCAGTTATGGATACTGGAGTGGGTTGCCTTTCCTCCTCCAGGGGTTCTTCCTGACCCTTCCTGCATCTCCTGCATTGGCAGGCAGATTCTTTACCAGTGCACCATCTAGGAAGCCCTGCCCCTATCAAATATACTGGCTAAGTTTGTATCTCCTTCTAAATTCTTCCAGTACCAGACCACTTCTCACCTCTGCTGCTATTCCTATGGCCACGGCGACTAAGCGAGCATAAGTGATTATGGTCATAGGTTCCCAATGAGCCTAAACTCTTCCCTTATCATTTGATTCACTGCTTAATTTCAACATGGTGCTAGAATAATTCTTTTAGAATGTGAATCACATGGTACCAGTCCTGTGCACCAATCCCTCTAATAGCTTCCCAACATCACCCAGGTGACACCCAAAAGGCTGGCAAGGCTCCAGTAGCTTTTGGAGGCTCCCACAAAATGCCTCCCTCTGCACAGCCCTCCCCAGAGTCACCTCCTGCAAACCCGTCTGTGCTCACCTCACCCAAGTCCTCTGGCCTCATGGCTTTCCATCATCCTGGCCAGCACCTGCCTCCCTCAGGCCATTGCTTAGTTCTTTCAGCTCTTTACTCAAATAGCATCTATTTGGTGACATCTTCTCAAACCACCTAATGTATTTATTTTTTAACTTTTCATTGCATATCGATGTATAGGTGATGAACATTGTTGTGTTAGATTCAAGTGCACAGCAAAGTGATTCAGTTATGCATATACGTGGATCTATTCTTTATCAAATTCTTTTCCCTTTTAGGCTTAGTTCCATAATATGAAACAGTGTCTCCCTGTCTCAGGCAGTAAAGAAACTGCCTGCAATGAGGGAGACCTGGGTTCAATCCCTGGCTTGGGAAGATCCTCTGGAGAAGGAATGTCCACCCACTCCAGTGTTCTTGCTTGGAGAATCCCATGGACAGAGGAGCCTGATTGGCTACAGTCCATGGGGTCACAAAGAATCGGACACAACTGAGCGACTAACAGAAAATCGCAGAACCCTCCACTCCCGAGGCTTTCTCCCTCCCCTTCTTTCACTGTCTCCTCAGCACTCAAATCATCTGACATGATAGCATTTGTTTATTTATTTACACATAACTCTACTAGATTGTAAGCTTCATGACGGTAGAAATATTATTATTTTTTGCTGTTTTGTTTTTAGCTGAGGTCTATAATCTTATCAAGAACTTAGTAAATAAATGAATTTGTTGATGGATGAAGAAAGGAATTATACTTCAGGAGATAAGTGAGGCACTATATTATCTTCATATTTTTTCTGTGCTTTCTCTCAGAGATAACCTTTTCCACTTATTTTCAAAACACAGTTTTTAAATTTAACATTTATAATCGCAGATAGCGATGCTGTGTCAGGTTTATCTCCTAAATACCCTGCATCCCTCTAAATAGAAAACATCCATAAAGTCGATAGGATAAAGATGTTGTCATGTACATTTCAGAACCCAATGAAATTTCTCTTATATCAAAAATTACTACCGTATTTCTGCAGACGTGCATAGCACTATATATTGTTAAATTTCTCCACAAACCCAGCCCTTACATTATTAAACATGAGGGGATGTAGGTAATAACCTCAACCTACCAAACATAAATGTCTTTCCAACCTATACAAGACTCACTATTAAAAAACAGCCAATTTCAAGCTTGGAATCACTTTAATAGTTAAGTTTCTGTATACTTGGTTGATACACAAATAAAGACATTTCCAAAGTTAATGACAGTGATTTTTCTTTTTTACACGCTTATTAGGCTTCCCTGCTGGCTCAGATGGTAAAGAATCTCCCTGCAATATGGAAAACCTGGGTTAGAGCCCGGGGTGGGTGGGGTAAATTCCATGGAGAAGGGAATGGCTACTCACTCCAGTATTCTTGCCTGCAGAATTCCATGGACAGAGGAGCCTGTTGAGCTATAGTCCATGAGGTCACAAAGACTTGGACACAACTGAGCGACTAACACACTACTATCTTTTCACTCTCACTAGTACACTGAAGACATTTATTATTATCTGTGGTAGATACAACTGTCTAAGGAGTCATGTCGTCCCTGTATCCTTGTCCCTTTGCAATGTGACTAGGGATGTCTTGGGGGTACTTCATTAAACAGCAATAGATAGCAGATGCAAGGACAGTATTTAGTTTTTCTGCTGCAAATACATTATTTTCTCCTTTGTAAAGTGTTAGTCCCTCAGTCATCTCCAACTATTTGTGACCCCATGGACTATAGCCCACCAGGCTTCTCTGTCCATGGAATTTTCCAGGCAAGAATACTGGAGTGGGTGGCCATCAACCTTTAAGAACTGGTTAAGTGATGGGATGGTGAGAGAGCTAGGTGAACAGTGAGCACTACGTTTATTATCAGTGTAGTTTTTCTCTCCATCTTTATTTCCCTTCCACCTCTTTCCACACACCACCCCCACCACCACCTACCTAGCTTTCCTTTAACACACCGTTAAAACTGCAGAGCAAAGTGCTCAATCAATGAACTCCCTGACTCTTCTTCCTTTGGACCAAAGCACTTAAATCTCAAACATGAATCCCAGTTGAGAGGAAACTCATCATTAATACCCATATTAAATCACAGACAATCAATTTCTCTTCCAAGTTTCTATCTTCTATGCATATGAGTTGTGGCAGGCATTGCTTCTAACCAGGAAACAACTGCAGAAAGGAAAGAGGCTTAGATAAGAATATACAGCTCCCAATGAATATTGTATAATTCTGAGTGCAAATCACTGTCCTTGTTGAATATGATTCAAAATCACAATCTTTCATCAAGTGGCCAAGCTTCAAATTGGATTAGGATCTATCCCTATCTGATTTTGTCTCAGTTATGAAATGGAGGAGGAAGAGAAAAATGAATGTGGTCTCTGATGGTTGCATATGGTCACAGCACATTACTTTTTCACTAAGGTTCCTGATGAAGGGGATCCTTTCATATGTTTCCCCTTTTAACCGTAATTTTTGTAACCATAAATCTTCATAGGAATAATTAGATTCCATTATAAATAAGCACCCTCACTCATCTATTGAATGACTTCAAAAGAGTGAGCACAATCTCTGTGAGATGAATTTTTTTAAAGCATGCTTTTAAAGGATTTATGTACCATGCTTATCAGAGGAGCCTACTGTGTCCATATATATAGACCTTTGCTTTTTATTTGTATTAAAAGAGTATCTTTTACAAAGTAAGTGAATACAAAAGATGGACATAGGATGCCTAAGTCAATCACCCACACAGAATTTTAGAATTTGCACAAAATATTTATTTATGTTACGCCAAAAAATCTTTATGCCTAACCATTAAGAATTATAATTCTTGGACTTCCCTGGTGGTCAAGGGGTTAAGAATCCACCTTAAAATGCAATGGACATGGTTTGATCTCTGGTCCAGGAAGACCCCACAAGTGCGCCGCAACTACTGAGCCCGTGCTCTACGCCCGGAGGCTGCAACTGCCGAGACCACAGGTTGCAACTACTGAAGCCCCAGTGCTGACACTAGAGAGACCTTTGCAATGAGAAGCCTGTGCCCCGCAACAAAGAGCAGCCCCTGGTCACGGCAACTGGAGAAAGCCTGTGTGCAAAACTGCAGACTCCTCACAGCCACACATACACACACACACAAAGAATCATTTTTATTCTAAAATAAGTACTTTTAATTGTTTTATTTCTATGATACAGAAAAGAAAGAAAATCAAAATTCTGATTGCCTAAGACCGTGAAGGAAGCAAACTGCTCAGCTGATGTCTGAATCAGTCTCCAAAGTAAGGCATGCAGTATAGAGAGACAGGAGGTGTTGACTTTGGAGGATGGAATGTGATAGAATTTTACTGGTTATGTATGAATTTCCTTATGTTACATCTAGGCCAGAAAACAAGCCTTTATTATCACTGTAGATCATTCACATATGCATTTTATAAAATATGAAGCCAGGTTTCTGAGGCCAACTATCTCCGTGGTCAGGAAAGATTAGACACATATTATATTATTGTCCTTTCTCTTTTATTACCGAGCATATAGTTCAGAGAAACAAAACTTTTCTACATACAGGCCCTTTTATCTGGGCCAAACACCTTTCTAACACACTTCTTGACAAATTGCTGGCTGTATACATAGTACATTTGCAATTGATAAATGCAGAGACTGTCATAAGTAAAAGGCACTCATATTGCATCACTGTTATTTTGGTGTCAACCAAGTCCACTTCCATGACAGCTGTTCCAAAAACCTCAGAGGCCTTGGAAGTTTCTGTTGCCGTCTTTGTCAGTTTGCATATTTCACTTTCTTTTAACTACATTACAAAAGAATTGTCTCCAGTATAGGAGAAGAAAATCCACAGGGGGGGAAAAATCTGGTTTGGTTTTAGTCAGAGACTTGGCTTCTAGTTTTTAAGGCCTCCAGTTCCCCAATTTTCTCCTTTTAAATCTGTTTTCATACTAGGAGTCCTTCAAATGCAGTGAGTCAGCTATTGGATCATCCTCTTAAAAAATGCAAATGTTCTCTCCAGATATCACACAACTACTCACTCTTAGTCATGGACATATGATGAATTAGTTCATGATATATCATCTAAAATGACAGGTGACTTATGAGTAGAACCTCAATCTAGGTTTGATGTGCCCAATAAAATTAGAATTTTGCCCAGATGAGAACACTACATTTTTAACTACACTTTAACACTATGTCATTGTTTATGTTACTGCCAGTGATGTCTAATACATGATTTGTAATTAACATTTAGTTTCTGAGAAAAACAATTGGCAATTTGGGATTGAATAAAGGCTAAATAGGAAAATCTTTAGAGCGTTCAGAATTGTTTCCTTGTAGGAAAATTGGTCCTGTCTGAAACATACACAAGACATTTGGTCCACACCAAACATCTTTGAAATTTGGTTCTATTCAAAATGATCATAAGAGACTACTAGTAGGAACTGCATGAATTGGAACAAACTCCAGGAGATAGCGGAGGATGGAGGACCCTGGCATGCTGCAGTCTATGGAGCTGCAAAGAGTTAGACATGACTTAGCAATTGAACAACAACAATAAGGAATACATGTCAATAAAATGCACAACTGAGAAGAACTGGACAAGCTCTTAGAAAGGTACAAATCCCCCACGACTGAAGTAAGAAGAAATTGAAAATATGAACAGACCATTCACAAGTACTGAAATTGAAGCCATGATTTAAAGAAAACTCCCAACAAACAAAAGTCCCCAAACACTTGGCCTTCAGATCAATTCCACCAATTCTACCAATCTCCTCCAGGGAATCCTGGAGAGTAGGTTGCCATGCCCTCCTCCAGGGGATCTTGGAGGAGGGCATGGTGACTCACTCCAGTATTCTTGCCTGGAGAATCCCGTGGACTCAGGAGCCTGGTGGGCTATAGTCCAGAGGGTCGCAAAGAGTTGGACATGACTGAAGTGACTTAGTACAATATTTCATTGTATGTATGAATTATTACTCATATGTATCACATATGATATAGTCCATGGAGTTACAGAGAGTCAGACATGACTTAGTTGCAGAGAGTCAGACATGAACAAAACAGCACAAAACGAAAACAGACTTATGGGTTTAGGTTACCAAAGGGGGAGGTGGGGAGGAATAAATTAGGAGTTTGGGATTAAGATAGACATAGTACTACATGTAAAGCAGATAATCAAAGCCCTACTATATAGCACAGGAAACTCTACTCAATGTTTTGTAATAAATCTATACGGGAAAATAAGCTCAAAAAGAATAGATATATGTATATGTATGTAACTGAATCCCTTTGCTGTATACCCGAAACTAACACAATATCATAAATCAACTATACTCCATTACAAAATAAAAATTAAAAACAAACAAAACCAAAATGTCCATAAGCCCATTTGGTCCAAATGGTTGTGGACATTTCCAAATATCAGGGACCCACTTGCCTGAATCAAATATCTTATGGACATTTTGGACAGGACAAAATAGCTCTGAAAATACTGACACCTTTTGGTGTGAACCAAATGTCATGGATCTAATGCTTTCTGGTCGTTTTAGACAGGATCAGATCTCTGCTAACCAACATGGCATATCTAGTGACGTACTCAGAAATAGAAAGAAAACAAAAAGCTAGAGAGTGCATACACGGTTGTCCAACAAAACTCAAGAAATTAAGTTTCCCATATCCCATACACACAGAAACCTAACAGCACTGGGAGCCTGAGATGGGGTCAAGAAGGAGGAAGGTGCCACACAGGCGGGATGAGAGGACTCTGAAAGCGAGCTGCGATTATGGGATATTTTCCAGACTGGCTTCGGAGCAAGAGTGAATATAATGAGTAACAACACAAACCTGAACTTATGTTTCAGCACATAGCTATATTCACAAGAGTGTGTGCTTTGTAATAAATTACTGTCCTACCGAGAATAATCACATTTTCTTTAAGACTGCAATTCTCCCCTGAGCAATGTACAAACGGACACATTCAATAACACTGGATATAAATTAGTTTAATAATCTGTAAGGTTTACGTTTTGGGTGTTTTCCTTTGATTACTTTGTTCTTGTCTTTTTTCACAACATGATTAACTTTTCTGGATAGCCTGTTTCCAAATTCTTTTACCCACATAAAGCCTAGATTACATACAGAGTAGATTTACAGTGAAGCAAATAATCTTTAAGCTTCAAGACTGACCACCTCCAGATCCCTTGCAGTGGCACTAACACAGCTCCACATGATGTATGTTGTTATAAAGTGTGAAAAAATGACTTTTTTTTTTTTTCTTAAACCCGCAGTTCACTGAGATGGCCACACTGCTCTGCACTGACTTCCATCCATGATACTTTCCTTATGTTAGATGGCCCTAAGCCCGTCATCAGAAGAACATGGGAATAAGAGGAAAAGAAGGTTTGAAATGTTCAGAGCCAGAAGCTAGTTTGTGGACAAACCTCAAAGCAGTTGCATATAACTGTATGCAAAGAACTTGTATCTCTTTGATAACTAGTTAAAATGAGTTCACTTTGGTAAACATAAGTTTTAATATTTTTGTTGGGAATCATGCAATAGAGAATGTATTAAAATCTCTGTAGTTCAGAGGTAAACACTGTAGAATATTAGAAATATAAATTCCAACTGACCATCCAAAAAAGACAAAACTAAATTGTCTGTTTTCCCTGTGAAAGTGGAAAAAGGTTAGTCATTCAGTCAAGTTTGATTCTTTGCAAACCCATGGACTATAGCCCTCTGGGCTCCTCTGTCCATAGAATTCTCCAGGCAAGAACACTGGAGTGGGTAGCCATTCACTTCTCCAGGGGATCTTGCCAACCCAGGGATGAAATCAACATCTCCTGCATTGCAGGCAGTTTCTTTATACCATCTGAGCCACCAGGAATATTAAACATTTGTCATATTAAGAAATAAAAAAGTATAATTTAGTGTCATTTTGTTCATTTAAAATATTCCTTTATGTCTAATTATGAATGACCATTTTTGTCATTTTCTTAAATTATATAAAATTTAATTTTCCCTACCTCCATCTGAAATCACTAAGAATAGGATTTTATTTTCCTTTTTCTTTTAACTAGAAACTGTCGTTACTTCCCAATATGTGTCCACAATATTGTTCAGTTGGACACCATGCTATTTCATTCAATAACAAGACACTGCTGGGTTTGCTTCTTACATCTTTCCCCTCACATAATCAAAACCCTGACTTAATTTAAATAAACTATCCATGATTTGCATCTTTATGGCATTCTAAGTCAATTTGCCTCTTTCAACTTAAAAGATTACTTCAGCATTATTAGGGGCTTCCTTGGTGGCTCAGAAAGTAAAGAATCTCCCTGAAACACAGGAGACCTGGGTTCAACCCTGGGTTGGGACAACTTCCCTGGAGAAGGGAATGGCTGTCCACACCAGTAGTCTTGCTTGGAGATTTCTATGTACAGAGGAGCCTGNCCTACTTTGAAATGTAGAGCCTTGGACAAGTAGAACTGAAAACGTTTTGATGATTCCCCCCATCCATCCTCCTTCCCCCATCTACCAGCTCTCCCCAACCTGATTTACTCTTGAGCTGAGTGCAGTCTCAGATGGTTAATGATTTACCCAAAGGATTATATTTCAACTAGTAGGAATGGAGACTCTTGAAAAACTCTTTCATTTTAGAATTGCAAATTCCCCAAACACTTCTTAGCAGTATCAGATATTCAGAAGACATCATAGACTGCCTTGCATTATTATTAGTCAGTTAGCAATAATCCATACGGATTATGCCTCACAGTGTTTCAGACATGATACCTGGCACTTGTGACACAGTCATCTCCCTGAAGGACCTCGTGGTCTTACAGAAATGCAAATGTGTATCCAAACAAGGATAAATACCAAGGCTTATAGTCAATTCTATTTGATGTGGAATGAAAAGCTTCACAAGTATGGCACTAGTAAATTGAAAGATCATTACTAATTGGATGTCCAAGAAGGTAAAGATGGTCATTCCATGCAAAATGAATAGCACATACAAGTCACCAAAACATCAGTGTGTGGCCTTGTATTCCCAGGTAAATTATAAATGTATTGTAAACAAGGACTGTGGATGATGTGTTTTGAAAATCATCCCACCTTCATTCTGTTTCCTAACTCATTAAATAAGTGAGAATTGTTTGACTCCTGCCCAGCAAATAAGTTGCTATTATTCATTCCTTTTGAGTTTCATACATCTGAGGCTTTCTTCCAAAGTATATGAGATGTATTCTCTTTATGCCTCTGTTCAAAACCAAAATGTTTGAATTTTTAGGCACATAAATAATTTCTTCTAATATTTTCCTGGCTCTTACAAAAGTTAGTTTTATGCAAAAGTAAGCAATTTCTCCAAATTAAGCATCTGCCAACTTATTTTCCACATGCAGAGCTCATGGAAGATTTAGGCGATTCAGGATAAAGTTGAACATTTTAATGAATATAATGAAAGTTAATAATAAGCATAAAAATGAACTGCCTCTTGAAAAATTTACTGGATGCATAACTTTTCATTTTAGGTTGAGCTCTGAATTACATAGCCAAAGTTTTTATGGGTTTATTTAAGTTATTCACATTTGCCTGAGTTTAATTCTGAATTAAAGCCAAAGAGAGGTTTAATTATCAAATAACCTCTGATTCCTGCAAGATATTCTGACATTTCTTCAAGTCTCTCTTACTCCAGTATAAACGTGAAAATTTACATTAAATTCTATAGCGATATTAACACATATGTTAATATATATGAAGAGTATTCTGTATTTGAATGATACGCAAAATGCTCTTCATACACCATATTCTTATTTTAAAAATGAAAACTATTGTTACAGAGAGTGGTTTATAAAGTTAGGGTGGCTAAAATATCATTCTTTACTACAGTAAGCGTTCTACCATATTCCCTTTCAATGGATATTCACAGGGTCCCTATGATGTAAAAGAAGGCAATTTGGGGAATAGGAACTCAATAGAAATGGCAACCCATGCCAGTGTTCTTGCCTGGAGAATCCCAGGGATGGCGGAGTCCAATGGGCTGCCGTCTGTGGGGTGGCACAGAGTCGGACACGACTGAAGCGACTTAGCAGCAGCAGTAGATTTCAGAATACATATTGATTACTCAGATTTTAAATTACCCCTTCTAATTCTAAATAAGTCATGGTACATTCATACAATGGGTCATTATGCAGCTGCTAAGCAGTACACAAATCATCTGGCAGTCCTCCAAAGTAGCTTAAATCAGGCCAGTTCTCTCCCATCTGCCTCTCTACTCCCTGCTCTCAGCTGTTTGTGCTCTTAACTGAACTAACTCTGGAGCCTCAGGGGTCATCCCTCAGCTTCATTATTGCCCATCAACCAGTCCTTTTTCTACAAAGTTGCCAAAGTGAACTTTAAGACACAGATCCTATTATTACCACTCAGCTGCTTACCTCTACCCAGTGGCTTCCAACTCCTTTAAGAATTAAATCTAACTCTGCTCCCAAATTTTCCATCATTTGGGCCATGCCTCCATCCCGGACCCCTTCGGATCCCATTTCCACCCATCTACACCTGAGTCACATCCGAGTTTTGCTGACACTAGTTTCCCCTTTTTCACTTTATGTTTCATCTTTCTAGATTACTATTCTCCAAGATCAACACGTATCTGATAGGCCCTCCATAGGAGCCCATTATGTTGACTTTGCAAACAAAGAATAAGATCACAGTGACCCTTGAGACGGACCAAATTCCGCAAACGACATTCTGTTTGCCCGCTGGCACCTGCCTTTTAAAGGCTATGAAACCACCGGATTCCAGACCTCTAGCTACAGTGATCNCTTCGAGAAAAAGAACCGATGTGTTTAATATATTTTAATATACCTTATTCACTCATTCTATATGGTTTTTATATACATTTTAGCAGTTTCAAGTTTTAAGATTCCCCCATACAATTCCTTGAATTCTCAGAGAAGTTGCAAAGGTAACAATGCAAAATATTAACAGGAGATACATTCTGTTATACTGATACATACTTAATTCATGGAGTTTCATAATTAATGAATTTATAAACCAAAGAACAGATTGCATATGTATGCACTACACAAACGCTAGCTTCAGATTTTCAAGTATCATCAGTGAGATGCTTCAGTAAATATCTTCCCTTTTTATTCATTTACTGTTTGATTTTTAGTCCTTAAATTGCTGTATTTCTAGCCTTCTTCTACATTTCAATTCACTTCTTAAAGTCAACATCAGAAAATCTGCAACAGTGAACTCAAATGGATTATAAGCAAGCAAAAATAGCTCTAAAACCTCTTTCTGTAACACACGTGGTGAAGAGTTGACTGGACGTAAGAAATAACCTCAATCCAATATATTCTGTTGAGCCAGACTTTACTGTTTAACCCTTAGATCCCCAAGTAATAATGCTAAACCTAACAGACCTATTTTTACAATTCCTACTTTGAAATGTAGAGCCTTGGACAAGTAGAACTGAAAACGTTTTGATGATTCCCCCCATCCATCCTCCTTCCCCCATCTACCAGCTCTCCCCAACCTGATTTACTCTTGAGCTGAGTGCAGTCTCAGATGGTTAATGATTTACCCAAAGGATTGTATTTCAACTAGTAGGAATGGAGACTCTTGAAAAACTCTTTCATTTTAGAATTGCAAATTCCCCAAACTCTTCTTAGCAGTATCAGATACTCAGAAGACATCATAGACTGCCTTGCATTATTATTAATCAGTTACCAATAATCCATACGGATTATGCCTAACAGTGTTTCAGACATGATACCTGGCACTTGTGACACAGTCATCTCCCTGAAGGACCTCGTGGTCTTACAGAAATGCAAATGTGTATCCAAACAAGGATAAATACCAAGGCTTATAGTCAATTCTATTTGATGTGGAATGAAAAGCTTCACAGGTATGGCACTAGTAAATTGAAAGATCATTACTAATTGGATGTCCAAGAAGGTAAAGATGGTCATTCCATGCAAAATGAATAGCACATACAAGTCACCAAAACATCAGTGTGTGGCCTTGTATTCCCAGGTAAATTATAAATGTATTGTAAACAAGGACTGTGGATGATGTGTTTTGAAAATCATCCCACCTTCATTCTGTTTCCTAACTCATTAAATAAGTGAGAATTGTTTGACTCCTGCCCAGCAAATAAGTTGCTATTATTCATTCCTTTTGAGTTTCATACATCTGAGGCTTTCTTCCAAAGTATATGAGATGTATTCTCTTTATGCCTCTGTTCAAAACCAAAATGTTTGAATTTTTAGGCACATAAATAATTTCTTCTAATATTTTCCTGGCTCTTACAAAAGTTAGTTTTATGCAAAAGTAAGCAATTTCTCCAAATTAAGCATCTGCCAACTTATTTTCCACATGCAGAGCTCATGGAAGATTTAGGCGATTCAGGATAAAGTTGAACATTTTAATGAATATAATGAAAGTTAATAATAAGCATAAAAATGAACTGCCTCTTGAAAAATTTACTGGATGCATAACTTTTCATTTTAGGTTGAGCTCTGAATTACATAGCCAAAGTTTTTATGGGTTTATTTAAGTTATTCACATTTGCCTGAGTTTAATTCTGAATTAAAGCCAAAGAGAGGTTTAATTATCAAATAACCTCTGATTCCTGCAAGATATTCTGACATTTCTTCAAGTCTCTCTTACTCCAGTATAAACGTGAAAATTTACATTAAATTCTATAGCGATGTTAACACATATGTTAATATATATGAAGAGTATTCTGTATTTGAATGATACGCAAAATGCTCTTCATACACCATATTCTTATTTTAAAAATGAAAACTATTGTTACAGAGAGTGGTTTATAAAGTTAGGGTGGCTAAAATATCATTCTTTACTACAGTAAGCGTTCTACCATATTCCCTTTCAATGGATATTCACAGGGTCCCTATGATGTAAAAGAAGGCAATTTGGGGAATAGGAACTCAATAGAAATGGCAACCCATGCCAGTGTTCTTGCCTGGAGAATCCCAGGGATGGCGAAGTCCAATGGGCTGCCGTCTGCGGGGTGGCACAGAGTCGGACACGACTGAAGCGACTTAGCAGCAGCAGTAGATTTCAGAATACATATTGATTACTCAGATTTTAAATTACCCCTTCTAATTCTAAATAAGTCATGGTACATTCATACAATGGGTCATTATGCAGCTGCTAAGCAGTACACAAATCATCTGGCAGTCCTCCAAAGTAGCTTAAATCAGGCCAGTTCTCTCCCATCTGCCTCTCTACTCCCTGCTCTCAGCTGTTTGTGCTCTTAACTGAACTAACTCTGGAGCCTCAGGGGTCATCCCTCAGCTTCATTATTGCCCATCAACCAGTCCTTTTTCTACAAAGTTGCCAAAGTGAACTTTAAGACACAGATCCTATTATTACCACTCAGCTGCTTACCTCTACCCAGTGGCTTCCAACTCCTTTAAGAATTAAATCTAACTCTGCTCCCAAATCTTCCATCATCTGGGCCATGCCTCCATCCCGGACCCCTTCGGATCCCATTTCCACCCATCTACACCTGAGTCACATCCGAGTTTTGCTGACACTAGTTTCCCCTTTTTCACTTTATGTTTCATCTTTCTAGATTACTATTCTCCAAGATCAACACGTATCTGATAGGCCCTCCATAGGAGCCCATTATGTTGACTTTGCAAACAAAGAATAAGATCACAGTGACCCTTGAGACGGACCAAATTCCGCAAACGACATTCTGTTTGCCCGCTGGCACCTGCCTTCTAAAGGCTATGAAACCACCGGATTCCAGACCTCTAGCTACAGTGATCGCAGGACTCAACTGCAGGTTAAAAATTAACCATGCCTTCAGAGAATTTTTCACTGGTGGTGTATAAGAAAGTCCTTATCAGAAAGGGAGGACACTGGCTCTTCTCAAGGGCCAGTCATCCTCTCATCTTCCCTTTAATAAATTTCCCTTTTCTGGCCTGACTGCCCAGGTCACTCTCTTTTTCTCTGCACTCGTCTTACAATCAATCTGGTGCCAAAACCCAGGAGGGGAGATCCACCGCAACTGGATGGGTTTCTCTGACGAGCCCACCTCCGGTGGTCCCCCTTCCTTGGACCTCGCTGAGAAACAGATGAGCCCCGGGACGTGCCTCTCCACTTGTCTTGCTGGACTGACATCCACACACTGGCCCACATTGCATCCATCGGTTACAAGGGTGAGTGAAATCCCATCCTCACGGATTCTCTCGCGCACCTCATTTCCAAGTCCCCTCGGGCCCTCGGCTGTGTGCCCCGTCTGACTTTGCAATAGGGGGTGCCCATTTCAAAGCAAACTATTATTCCTCTCTAAGAATGTCCTGAGGACTGGGACGCTTTTCTCTCGGACCTTTCTCCTTGCTTTCCCTCGCCCCTGTCTAACCTTCCTATTTGGCCTCAATGGAAAATTTTCAATCTCAGCCCTCAATATCTACTCCTCTAGTGTGCCTTCTCTGAAACCTAAAAGCCTTCGGCTTCCAAGGGGAGATTAGACTAAAAAGACTTATTTATTATTCTTACACTGTCTGACCACCGTATACTTGATAATAGGTCCCAATGATCCAGAAAACAGAACTCTGGATTATAATACTCCAGGAGACCTCGATAACTTCTGTTGCCACAACAGCTAGTGGTCAGAAATCTCTTATGTTCTTCACTCTTCACTCTCAACCCTCTCTCTGTGAATCCTCTTGAAAGTAAAAGTGAAGTCGCTCAGTTGTGTCCAACTCTTTGTGATCCCATGGACTGTAGCCCACCAGGCTCTTCCATCCTTGGGATTCTCCAGGCAAGAATACTGGAGTGGGTTGCCACTTCCTTCTCCAGGAGATCTTCTTGACCCAAGGATTTGAACCCGGGTCTCCCGCATTGTAGGTAGATGCTTTACCATCTGAGCCACCAGGGAAGTCTCTTCTACTTTTCAAATACTCTTAGCCCACTCTGGGCCACCTCCTCCTCATATAGTGTCTCCCAATCCCTGCTCAGATTTCTGTTCTTCTTCCTTCCACCTTCGGACCACAGCCCACCCACTATGGCTCCCAATTCTTTTGAAGCCACTCCAGATCCAGTTCCACAACCCCCACTTTACGTCCCCTTCTCCCTCCCTCCTTCTCAAGTGCAAGTTGTGGCCACAGATCCTGAACTCCCTCCCCCGCCTGTTCCAGAGGCAAGCTCTGAGACCTCACCCTACCCTCGAGATCAAGGGTCCCAAGGTTCTACCCCAACCTCCCCCTATTCCCTCCCCATACCTGGTCCCGAACAACTTTAAAGCAAGAAACTTCACTGCAGGACCTTGCTTCTACGCCTGCTCATTCCTCCCTTTATGGGAAGCAGCTGGAGCAGAAGGCATTCCTCAGGTTCATGTCCCATTCTCCCTCTCTGATCTATCTCAAATCAAAAAGCATCCTGGCTCCATCTCTTCAGACCCATAAAATTATCTAAAAGAATCAGAATATCTTACCCAGTCTTATGACTTAATCTGGCATGATATCAACATCATCCTTTCCTCCACTCTTCTCCCAGAGAGAAGGAACAAGTATGGCAAACCTCTTAGGTGCACACTGATGAAGATACACAGGACAGACAAGACTAAGCCCGTAGGGATCACGGCTGTCCCCCGAGAAGATCCCAACTGGGATTACCAGACAGGGAGACCTGGGCAGGCAGTGTGTAAGCAATCATATGATCGCTTGCCTCATTGTGGGACTTCAAAAGGCAGGACATAAAGCCTTCAACTTTGGTAATCTCCAGCTAATAACTCAAGGACTAGCCAGAAACCTGGCATAATTTCTAGCCAGGTTAATGAAGCCCTACAAAAATAGACAAGATTAGACCCCACTTCAACAGAGGGCACCATTGCCTTTAAGACCCATTTTATCTCCCAATCATCCCCAGACACCCGAAAGAAACTAAAAAAGGCAGAAGGTCCTCAAACCCCTCAACGAGACCTTTTAAATTTAGCCTTTAAGATTTTCAATAACCAGGAAGAACAGGCAGAGCTAGAGAAGGCCCAACGAGATCAGGCCAAATGCCACTTTTTAGCCACTGCCCTACGTGGCTCCAAACCTCCATCAACCAACACAGACAGGAAGCCACCTGGGCCCTGCTTCAAATGAGGCAAAGAAGGCCACTGGACCACTCATGCCTAAAGTCGAGGCTCCCTCCAGGTCTGTGTCCCAGCTGTGTCATAAAGGGACACTGGAAGGTCGACTGCCCAAATCCCCCTCTAGAAATCTGGACATCCCCTCCTGGTCCTAAGCATGAGTCCTCTGATCCAGCTCTGCCCAGCCTCCTCGGATTTGCTGCTGAAGGTGCCCAGGGCTCCAGGCCCTGATTCTCATCANCCAACACAGACAGGAAGCCACCTGGGCCCTGCTTCAAATGCGGCAAAGAAGGCCACTGGACCACTCATGCCTAAAGTCGAGGCTCCCTCCAGGTCTGTGTCCCAGCTGTGGCATAAAGGGACACTGGAAGGTCGACTGCCCAAATCCCCCTCTAGAAATCTGGACATCCCCTCCTGGTCCTAAGCACGAGTCCTCTGATCCAGCTCTGCCCAGCCTCCTCGGATTTGCTGCTGAAGGTGCCCAGGGCTCCAGGCCCTGATTCTCATCACCTCTATGGAGCCCAGGGTAACTCTCACAGTGGCAGGTAAGCCAATCTTTTTTCTCATCAACACAGGGGCCACTAACTCTGCTATGCCTGCCTACCCCCCAAAAAACAAGGTCTCTTAGGTCTCTGCTTTGTGGGTTGATGGTTTAATATCTATGCCATGAATAACCGAGCCTCTACCTTGCACCCTTCAAGATACCCCATTTTCCCATTCGTTTCTCATACTCCCAAAATGCCCCACTCCTATTCTTGGAAGAGACCTTCTCTCAAAATTTACAGCTTCTATTACTATCGCAACCCACCTTCCAGTCTAGCCTGATTACTGCTCCGTAACACCCACCACCTCTGATGTTCGTGTACAACAGGTTCTTTCTGTTATTTTTTTCTTTTTCTTTTTAAAAAATTTTATTTTTAATTTTTTTATTTTTTCACCTTATAATATTGTACCTGTTTTGCCATACATCAATTCTTACCTCCACTAAGAACTATACCACCACAGCTCTGTAATCACACTTCACATCTCTCCAATCACACTTCACATCTCTCCTTCCCGTCAGGCCGATCCATCTATAACATCTCAGGAACTGTGGGAGGTTCTTTTGCTTTCTCAGGGAAACTCCCTTCTGCATATGTCATAAATACACCTCTTGTAGGGGCTACACTGGCAAGTTCACTGTCAGTTTCAGAGACTGCTAACAAGCTCCCAGAAAGACTATTTGTTATTGATTTCAGCTGTTGTCTTCTTACTCCTGAAATATTTTTCTTATGTGGAACCACCATCTATTTATGTCTTTCTCCTAATTGGACAGGAACATGCATCCTGGTATATCTAGCCCCAGATATTTCTATTGCTCCAAACTAGCAGACCCTTCCTATCCCACAAATTCATAACCTATGCAAGTGGGTGATTCAATTCATTCCTCTACTAATCAGTTTAGGCAGAGCAGAAGGGATTGGAACAGGGACTGCAGGACTCACAATTTCTTTAAATTACTACCAAAGCCTTTCTAAAGACCTCACTGAAAGCCTAGAAGAAATAGCTACGAGCACTATCCAAAACCAGCTAGATTCCCTGGCAGCTGTGGTTCTCCAAAACAGAAGGGGATTAGACCTTCTAATGGCAGAAAAAGGGGCCAGTGTCTATTTTTGGAGGATTCTTGCTGCTTTTATGCTAACAAATCAGGCACTGTAAAGGAAGCAGTAAGAGATGTGACAACAAGGCCTCAAGAATACCTCAACACCTCAGTAATTCATGGGAAAAATGCCCAAACAATTGGAACTGGATGTCCTGGGTCCTACCTTTTCTAGGCCCTCTCTTTCCACTTACCCTTATTCTAACTTTTGGCCCTTGTTCAATGCATCTTTTTTCAAAATTTCTTCAGGACCACGCACAAGATTTCTTTCACCAACCAAGCTATCCATGACCTACTTCTAATTTGCTCAAATTATCAAAAACTTTGACCCCACACAAATCCCCTTGACCCACATTCCAGCCTTTTCTTATCTTACCCCCACAATACCCCTGACCCACAGGAAGCAGTTACAGAACAGTTATGGAAGATTGACCTTTGGCCCTTATCCTAAATCAAAAAGGCTGGAAGGATAGAGCCGACATGGGGTCTCATGGTTGAAATGGCTCATTATGTTAACCTCACAAACAAAGAATAAAATCACAGTGATCCTTGAGACTGCCCAAACGACATTCTGTCTTCCCATTGGCGCCTACCTTCTCAAGGCTACGAGACCACCAGATTCCAGAACCTTCAGTTATGTGACCATAGGACTCAGCTACAGGCTAAAAATTAACCACCCCTTCAGAGAATTTTTCATTGGCTGGGTATAAGAAAGACCCCATCAAAGGGGGAAGACAAGGGCCAGTCATTGTCTTGTTTTCCCTCTAAAAAATTTCCTTCTCCTGTCTGACTGCCCAGCTTGCATTCTTTTTCTCTGCACTTGCTTTATAGTATCTAAGTGTAATTCAACTTTCAGCTGAAATGTCTTCTTCAGACATTCCTCCTAATTGTGAGACCTCTCACTGTCCCTCTTCTTCCGTCTCCACCACATAATAATAAGTTATGATTATAATAATGTTTAATAATATGCACCACTCTCTGAAAAGGAGGGTAAATGACATCATATATATGAGGTTTTCATTATAAGTGGGATTTTGAAGTGGAGTTTCTCTAAGAAGTGTCTGAATTTTATTTACAGCTGAGAAGTACTGTCAGAAAAGCAAAGGAGGCTTGCTAGGGAAGGAGAAGATGGGCAAAGAAGGGGAGATGAATAAATCTACTGGCCTTCTTCAGCCACATTTTCACAGCCTAGATAATGGAGCTCACTCTGTGTTGCCTTGACAATGAGGCACCCCCTTACCTGACACCAGGCGGAAGGACTACACCCAATCTCAGTCTCCCACGGGACCAGTGGCTTCCTTGCTCTGGCAGAAGGGGCTACAGACCTTCACAGGGCCTAGACACTAACGTATCAGACATCTAAAAATCCAGTGCTGTCTAGCAATCAAGACAATATCCAATATTCTAGGTTGCTCTTAAGATTCCCTTCATAAATAGGGAAAGCAACAAAAGGGGTAGGAGTGTCTTCTCCTAATCTGTCTCTGTCTGTAGACAGTCAGGAGCTTCGACATGTATTAATACATTCTCTCAAGAGTCTATTCTTCAAACCATGCTGTGTGGTATCATAATACTGGTCCCAAGTCTGATGCATGACATAATCCATCAGTTAGCAGTAGGCAGGCAATCTATGGCACATGCTGCTAAGTCACTTCAGTCGTGTCCGACTCTGTGCGACCCCATAGATGGCAGCCCACCAGGCTCCTCCATCCATGGGATTTTCCAGGCAAGAGTACTGGAGTGGCGTGCCTTTGCCTTCTCCATCTGTGGCACATACATGCATGCTAAGTCACTTCAGTTGTGTTTGACTCCATGTGAC
>SJYW01038837.1:227278-264473 GCA_006410735.1 Raphicerus campestris
GTAACTCTCACAGTGGCAGGTAAGCCAATCTTTTTTCTCATCAACACAGGGGCCACTAACTCTGCTATGCCTGCCTACCCCCCAAAAAACAAGGTCTCTTAGGTCTCTGCTTTGTGGGTTGATGGTTTAATATCTATGCCATGAATAACCGAGCCTCTACCTTGCACCCTTCAAGATACCCCATTTTCCCATTCATTTCTCATACTCCCAAAATGCCCCACTCCTATTCTTGGAAGAGACCTTCTCTCAAAATTTACAGCTTCTATTACTATCGCAACCCACCTTCCAGTCTAGCCTGATTACTGCTCCGTAACACCCACCACCTCTGATGTTCGTGTACAACAGGTTCTTTCTGTTATTTTTTTCTTTTTCTTTTTAAAAAATTTTATTTTTAATTTTTTTATTTTTTCACCTTATAATATTGTACCTGTTTTGCCATACATCAATTCTTACCTCCACTAAGAACTATACCACCACAGCTCTGTAATCACACTTCACATCTCTCCAATCACACTTCACATCTCTCCTTCCCGTCAGGCCGATCCATCTATAACATCTCAGGAACTGTGGGAGGTTCTTTTGCTTTCTCAGGGAAACTCCCTTCTGCATATGTCATAAATACACCTCTTGTAGGGGCTACACTGGCAAGTTCACTGTCAGTTTCAGAGACTGCTAACAAGCTCCCAGAAAGACTATTTGTTATTGATTTCAGCTGTTGTCTTCTTACTCCTGAAATATTTTTCTTATGTGGAACCACCATCTATTTATGTCTTTCTCCTAATTGGACAGGAACATGCATCCTGGTATATCTAGCCCCAGATATTTCTATTGCTCCAAACTAGCAGACCCTTCCTATCCCACAAATTCATAACCTATGCAAGTGGGTGATTCAATTCATTCCTCTACTAATCAGTTTAGGCAGAGCAGAAGGGATTGGAACAGGGACTGCAGGACTCACAATTTCTTTAAATTACTACCAAAGCCTTTCTAAAGACCTCACTGAAAGCCTAGAAGAAATAGCTACGAGCACTATCCAAAACCAGCTAGATTCCCTGGCAGCTGTGGTTCTCCAAAACAGAAGGGGATTAGACCTTCTAATGGCAGAAAAAGGGGCCAATGTCTATTTTTGGAGGATTCTTGCTGCTTTTATGCTAACAAATCAGGCACTGTAAAGGAAGCAGTAAGAGATGTGACAACAAGGCCTCAAGAATACCTCAACACCTCAGTAATTCATGGGAAAAATGCCCAAACAATTGGAACTGGATGTCCTGGGTCCTACCTTTTCTAGGCCCTCTCTTTCCACTTACCCTTATTCTAACTTTTGGCCCTTGTTCAATGCATCTTTTTTCAAAATTTCTTCAGGACCACGCACAAGATTTCTTTCACCAACCAAGCTATCCATGACCTACTTCTAATTTGCTCAAATTATCAAAAACTTTGACCCCACACAAATCCCCTTGACCCACATTCCAGCCTTTTCTTATCTTACCCCCACAATACCTCTGACCCACAGGAAGCAGTTACAGAACAGTTATGGAAGATTGACCTTTGGCCCTTATCCTAAATCAAAAAGGCTGGAAGGATAGAGCCGACATGGGGTCTCATGGTTGAAATGGCTCATTATGTTAACCTCACAAACAAAGAATAAAATCACAGTGATCCTTGAGACTGCCCAAACGACATTCTGTCTTCCCATTGGCGCCTACCTTCTCAAGGCTACGAGACCACCAGATTCCAGAACCTTCAGTTATGTGACCATAGGACTCAGCTACAGGCTAAAAATTAACCACCCCTTCAGAGAATTTTTCATTGGCTGGGTATAAGAAAGACCCCATCAAAGGGGGAAGACAAGGGCCAGTCATTGTCTTGTTTTCCCTCTAAAAAATTTCCTTCTGTCTGACTGCCCAGCTTGCATTCTTTTTCTCTGCACTTGCTTTATAGTATCTAAGTGTAATTCAACTTTCAGCTGAAATGTCTTCTTCAGACATTCCTCCTAATTGTGAGACCTCTCACTGTCCCTCTTCTTCCGTCTCCACCACATAATAATAAGTTATGATTATAATAATGTTTAATAATATGCACCACTCTCTGAAAAGGAGGGTAAATGACATCATATATATGAGGTTTTCATTATAAGTGGGATTTTGAAGTGGAGTTTCTCTAAGAAGTGTCTGAATTTTATTTACAGCTGAGAAGTACTGTCAGAAAAGCAAAGGAGGCTTGCTAGGGAAGGGGAAGACGGGCAAAGAAGGGGAGATGAATAAATCTACTGGCCTTCTTCAGCCACATTTTCACAGCCTAGATAATGGAGCTCACTCTGTGTTGCCTTGACAATGAGGCACCCCCTTACCTGACACCAGGCGGAAGGACTACACCCAATCTCAGTCTCCCACGGGACCAGTGGCTTCCTTGCTCTGGCAGAAGGGGCTACAGACCTTCACAGGGCCTAGACACTAACGTATCAGACATCTAAAAATCCAGTGCTGTCTAGCAATCAAGACAATATCCAATATTCTAGGTTGCTCTTAAGATTCCCTTCATAAATAGGGAAAGCAACAAAAGGGGTAGGAGTGTCTTCTCCTAATCTGTCTCTGTCTGTAGACAGTCAGGAGCTTCGACATGTATTAATACATTCTCTCAAGAGTCTATTCTTCAAACCATGCTGTGTGGTATCATAATACTGGTCCCAAGTCTGATGCATGACATAATCCATCAGTTAGCAGTAGGCAGGCAATCTATGGCACATGCTGCTAAGTCACTTCAGTCGTGTCCGACTCTGTGCGACCCCATAGATGGCAGCCCACCAGGCTCCTCCATCCATGGGATTTTCCAGGCAAGAGTACTGGAGTGGCGTGCCTTTGCCTTCTCCATCTGTGGCACATACATGCATGCTAAGTCACTTCAGTTGTGTTTGACTCCATGTGACACTATGGACTGTAGTCTGCCAGGCTCCTCTGTCTATGGGATTCTCCAGGCAAGAATAATGGAGTGGGTTGCTATTTCCTTCTCCAAGGGGTCTTCCCGACCCAGGGATCATACTCTATTAATTAATTACATACTTAGAAAAAGTTGCTTAGGTATTCAGTTTTTGGTACTTTCAACATGATATGGAAATTTCCTATGCTATAAAATTAAAAGGAAAGCATAACTATTTTCAATAAGATATAGTAAAATGTCGGGCTTCCCTGGTGGCTCAGAGGTTAAAGTGTCTGCCTCCAATGTGGGAGACCGGGGTTCGATCCCTGGGTCGGGAAGATCCCCTGGAGAAGGAAATGGTAACCCACTCTAGTATTCTTGCCTAGAGAATCCCATGGACAGAGAAGCCTGGTAGGCTACAGTCCATGGGGTCGCAAAGAGTCGGACACGACTGAGCGACTTCACTCACTCACTCATAGTAAAATAGTAAACTTTTAAAAATCATTATATTTTCCCCTGCCTGACTTGTCTTTTGTCTTTGCCTTTTTCTTATCTTTATTTCCCTAAATATTCATAATGACCTTTCAGAACAGCTCTCAAGCAGAAGAGAATTTCAGATTTAATCATGACCAACTGCTTTCTTGTGTTATCATTAATTAGCTTAACCAACAGTTCATTTGAAGAAGGCTCCTAAAATGCTCTACATCCATAGTTCCCAATTAAACGATCCCTTTTTCTTATTCTTTTGAGAATAGCTTAAGAAGGATGCTTCTTTTTGGCTGGGCTGCACAGTGCAGGGAGTGGCGTGGGGAGGAGGGAGAAGAGAAAGGAACTTGATATTGATCATGAGTCCTTGAAAGCTACAGATGCTGTGTAGGAATCACTTAGCATATTAAATTGCAGTAGTTTGAGCTCTGGAAAATATAATGAGGAAAAGGTTGAGAGTGTATAATGCTATCTTATTTTCCTGTAATGTGCAATAATGAGATAATTTGGGCTGTGCTAGGACAAGACTAATCAACTTAAATTTCCACCTGATTTAGCCAAGCAGAATCTGACATCACTATTTTACAAAGATTTCATTTATCTCTCATTTAGTTACATATATAGTACTTAGCTTTACTCTTTGCCACATCCACATTGTGGCTTAATTAGTGCAGAAATGCTGCAGGATATGCTGTTTTGTCCTAACTCGACACAAAACACAAATTTTAGCATCCATAAGTAGCACTAGATAAGCAAGTGGTTCAGAAAAGAGATATTAAAACAGTTCAGGTTTTTTTGTGATAGCATATTGTACAATGAACATTCCAGAAATGCAGTGTCCCAACTCGGACTCTGATGCCTGAAGTCACTGTTCACTATGTACAAGCAGATAATTGACCACTGACCTCCATGTCTTTCTTTCCTGCTACACTAAAAATTTTTTAAGAAGAAGCACTGCATTTCATTTTATATCCTCTGTGAAAAACCTAGTGTTTGGCACACGGCTGATGGGCAAGACATGCTTGGTGATGTGCTGTGATCCAGAAGTGCTTGGTGAACGTGTGGTAATGTTGTCTTTTAGCTGCTAAGTTGTGTCTGACTCTTCTTTGACCCTATGGACTATACAGCCCACCAGGTTCCTCTGTCCATGGGATTTCCCAGGAAAGGATACTAGAATGGACTGCCATTTCCTTCTCCAAGGGTCATCCTGACCCAGGGATTGAACCCAGGCCTCCTGCATTGGCAGGTAGATTCTTTACCACTGAGTCACCAGGGAAGCCCAAAACAGTATCTGTAAGTAGGTTGAAAGAAAAAGAGTCGTGAAAGTTGTACCTTTGGGCTACAAATTTGGTCATTCATAAATATGCATACATTTGGTGATTCTGAAGGGTAAAGTCTCTAATTATCAAATTGAATTCTGATTTATTATAATTTTCTTTCTAAATAAATACACAGTCTTGTTTATAATGAATCCTAACACTGAACTACAATGTAAATTTATGACTTAGCTTCCTTAAACAAATACAATTTTAATGTGATTCAATACTGGATTACAATAATGTTTATTTGAATGCCTCAGTACGTAGACCACGTGAAAAAGAGCTCTACATAGCAGAGTGGCATTTGTTCCTAAGAATAAAAGACTACCTTTGTGTCTTTCTTCTCTTCTGAACTCTATTTAGGTGCTAAATTGACAGATAATGGCTAAAATGTCTCCTCTTTTTGAAGACACTATATCCAGAACCTTGACAATAGTATGTAAAAGATACCTAGTTTTTTTTTTTTCTGATACCTAGTTTTAACTGCTAATTTAAAGCATTCTGCAACTGCTATCTGTAGTGAACACTGAATAAATTTAATAAAAATACAATGATTTAGAGCAAAAAGATGTAACTCATATCTACATTGGCAATCTTTTTAATATTTATGATTTCTCTCAATAATGTAATATTACATATTAAAAGTCAGAGTAAGCATATATGATATTTTTATGCTTAAATAAAATCAAAGACAAAATGGAACACTAAGTCACAAAGTCATGAATCCTGGAAAATAAATCTGAAGATCAAGAGATTTAAATAGAATACCTTTTAGAAGGCCATTCTTATAAATGCCTCATTATCACTAAGAAATGATCATCATATTTAAGATCTGAATGGAACCATAGAGATCACAGTCCAATACCCTCACTTTCTAGATGATACTAACACGGAGAAAGGCAGACTTAATGGCTGGGAAGACACCTGGCTAATTGGTGGCTCACTGGGGACAAGTTAAAAAGCATCCCCTTTCGTTCCCAAATGGTAGTGTAGAGATCTTTAAAATCCACTCCTTTATAAAAACAGGGAGATGACTGGCAAAAAAAAAAAAAAAAACTTTTTTCAAAATCAACACTTTCAATACTCTAAAGATTGATGTAAGGATTACAGTAATTCAAGGAGAGTTAATTCAAGAAAAATGGCTGAGTCATCATAAGAGAACTGAGCTTTGTGACACTTTAGCTTGCCATATTTCCATTCCCCTTCTCCCCAGTTCCAGGGAAGAATTAGCCTACAGCCTCACAATCATGTAGTCATGGAAACCAACAGCCTCTGGGTCACTAGAGGGGTAAAAATGGTTTAGAGAACCACTAAATCTCCATCCTCAGAGAATGGTCACAGCTTGACCTAGATGGCAGTCCCAAATACTTGCATTCTTGATTCTCCAGGCAATAACACTGGAGTGGGTTGCCATTTCCTTCTCCAATGCATGAAAGGGAAAAGTGAAAGTGAAGTCTCTCAGTCGTATCCTACTCTTAGCGACCCCATGGACTGCAGCCCACCAGGCTCCTCCATCCATGGAATTTTCCAGGCAAGAGTACTGGAGTGGGGTGCCATTGCCTTCTCCGCATGATGAGATTAGTACCTTTTTAAGAAGACACACCAGAATACTTTCTCTCTTCTTGATTAGATCTGACTAAGAGCTCTCTTTGAACAACCATCACTATCCTTGGAATATTTGTCATAATCGGGGCAAGTGTTTAATATCTCATGTAGTTGGGGAAGTGACTCACTCCAGTTGAGGCTAATGAAAATGTATCCAAAACTTTTAAAAGGAAAAAACAGGGCAGAAGATGTCCATAGGAGGCTTTGGAAAGCTCTATCATACTCCTGGGAATCCAGAGGCTACTTGCATGTACAGGGCTGTGAGTATGACCCTAATTTCTCACCACTAACTGACCACAGCCTCTGCACAAGTAGGAAGTAATGCCTCCAAAGCTGTAAATGACATGATTCAACACACAGTGTGCCACTTAGAAAAGGCTGGGAGATTTGCTGTTTCAAAGCATTTAAGGAAATATTCACCCACTCTCTGCCTCACATGTAAGCTAATCATGCAAAGACCTTACTGGTACACACAACAAAGAATACAGACTTAACAGAATTAATCCAGGAAAGTCAATAAATGAACAACTAGCATGAGCAATAACCCCATTTTGGGGGAATGAAGAGAGAATGTCTTGCCAAATTATAATTTCAATACAATTCAAATTATAATAATATAATAAATAGCCAATTATTATTTTTAAATTATGTATATGCATGTATATATATTTGTTTTTAAATTATGGGATATGCCAAAAAAAAAAAAAAGAAAACATTACCTATACTCATAAAAAAAGAAGTCAATAGAAACTATCCTTGAGGAAACCCAGATACTGGACTTACTAAACAAAGACTAAATCAGCTATTATAAATACACTCAAACAACTAAAGGCAACAATGCCTAAAGAAGCGAAGGAAAGTATGAGAATTTCTCTCACCAAAAAAAAAAAATCAAAAATCATAATATTTCAAAAAGAAACAAATAGCAATTACAGAGTAGAAAAGTAAGTGAAAGGAAACATTGACTAAGGATTTACAGTTATTTGAAATGTCAGATAAAGAATTCATGAACTCTGATACTAGTCAGCTGTGATCATTAAGCCTGAGAAACAGAAATAAAGAGAAAAAAATGAATGAGAACATCAATATAGCAAAATATGGGTAACAAGAGTTTCAAAAGTAGNACATTGACTAAGGATTTACAGTTATTTGAAATGTCAGATAAAGAATTCATGAACTCTGATACTAGTCAGCTGTGATCATTAAGCCTGAGAAACAGAAATAAAGAGAAAAAAATGAATGAGAACATCAATATAAGAAAATATGGGTAACAAGAGTTTCAAAAGTAGAGAAGGCACGGAAAGGAACAGAAAGAATATCTGAGGAAATCATGGCTGAAGAATTTTCAAATTTGATCAAAAATCTTAATTTGAACAATAAAAATCTCAAGAAAATTCAAAGAAAACCCAAGGGGCTCACAAACAGATCAACATCTAGACACCACAGTCAAAATATTTAAAATCGAAGACAAAGAGATACTCTTATACACTCATCATGTAAATGTAACCCTCAGTAGGATTAACAGCTACATTCTCATCTGGAAACCATGGTGGTCAAAGAGCAGTGGGATGACATTGTGCATCATGAAAAAAAAAAAAGACTGTCAACTAAGAATTTTATATCAAGCAAAAGTAGATAAAAACTGAAAGAATTCACTGCTAGCAGACCTTCCCTAGAAGAAATACTAGATAGTCCTCGAGGCTGAAGTAAAAGGGATGTGTACCTAAGGGGGAAATGTGTGTGTGTGTGTGTGTGTGTGTGTGTGTGTGTGTGTGTGTGTGTGTGTGTGTGTGTGTGTNGGTTCAATCCCTGGGCTGGGAAGATCCCCTGGAGAAGGAAATGGCACCCCACTCCAGTACTCATGCCTGGAAAATTCCATGGATGGAGAAGCCTGGTGGGCTACAGTCCATGGGGTCGCAAAGAGTCAGACAAGACTGAGCAACTTCACTTTTTCATTTTCACTTTCACTTAAGTATGCTTAATGACCAAACTAACATTGTTTGGTCTTCTTGCACTGTCTTCCTTTGTTTCTACATTTTCTCACTTCTCTGATTAAACTTATTCTTTAGCTAAATGTTTTCCGCAGACAAAAGGCAGGCAGAGGATATGTGAGGGATGCGGAGGACTATAGGGCCCTACTCCAATTCACTATTTGATCCAAGTCCCTGACTTTTAGGAAAAAAGCTTATGGAATTTTAAGTGATGTGATTTCAATTGACTTATCTTACAAGTAATATTTTTCACAAGATACAGTCTAGTTTCAAAGCATGATTTCAAATAATCACTGGTTATTTCAGCTAAAATATAGAAATCTCAAGAACGTCAACAAAGCAAACTAGAGCAATGTCCAGTACAGGAAATTTGAATGTTTTTCTCTAAGAAATACTTGCAAGCATGCTCCCAATTCTCTTATCACAACCCTGAAATCCCGTTCTTTGTGGGTAAATTTGCATGTGGTACAGGGAAACTCAACTTATATATCCTCCTCAAATGTTTTTCCCCACCTTTAAATTTCCAGATCCTTTATATTTGGTAAACAACCCAAATGCCAGCTGCCCTATATGGTTCTCCNATCAACAAAGCAAACTAGAGCAATGTCCAGTGCAGGAAATTTGAATTTTTTTCTCTAAGAAATACTTGCAAGCATGCTCCCAATTCTCTTATCACAACCCTGAAATCCCTTTCTTTGTGGGTAAATTTGCATGTGGTACAGGCAAACTCAACTTATATATCCTCCTCAAATATTTTTCCCCACCTTTAAATTTCCAGATCCTTTATATTTGGTAAACAACCCAAATGCCAGCTGCCCTATATGGTTCTCCAAGATCATCTCTGGATATCAGTAATCCCTGCTAATACTGACTCAATTCTTATCTGCATCAACTGCATGCATTTATTTATTACTTCCTACCTTTAATGTATCTTACAAACTTGTAATTCATTTTATTTCTGCTTCTTCATTCTAACAGCAGTGTGGTACCTTGCTTTCAGTGAGTAACGACTACATATATATATATTTATGTGTTTGAATAATTTTTTGTGTGAAAAAGGCATATGACTTTAGAAGGGGAATCTGAGAAATTATAAAGCATGAATTCTTCAGTATTAATCAATTTAACAAGATACAATCTTCTCATTCTGAGGTAGAGATGAACATTGGAAAGGTGATAATTGTGATAAAGGGCTGGAAGTGTAGAATGGATATGGACCATGATGGTGTCTATTTAGGAGGACAAGTTTGTGTGGGCCACTGTAAATGAGGTACTCAGAAACCTGAAGTTGGCTGAAATTGTTGGCTTTTCTCAAGAAAGGAAAATGTTGTTTACTGGAAAGAAAAAGGACCCTACATCACTATTTATTAACAAATAGTATATGGAAGACTGTCAAATTTAAACTGGAGCATATGTTACACCTAAATCTTAATAAGATATTATACAAATAATAGATTAAGAATAAACTATTGTAATTGTAAAAAAAGAGAAACAGTGAAATCCTTTAAGAGGCTGGGGCTTTACTAAATGAAGATTTTTTTCAATATTTATTATTCTTCAACAATAAATGCAACTCCAATCAGAATTTAGAGACGGAACAGACATGAGACTGAGTACTCTGACCACATCAAGGATGTGGAAGTATTAAAACAGTATTCACACAGAGAAGGAACAGAGACTAAGATAGCATTCACTCTGAGCCTCAGTTTTCTCAATTATAAAATATGCACATACAAAAATCCCAGCTCCACAGAATCATTAAGAAGAGGAAAAGAGATTTTTATATACAATGTAATTCATACACAGTAGGCATTCACTAAAGGACATGCCCACCGTAAAATTCAAATGGGGATTTTCTGAATGTCTCCTTTGTAAAGGGAAATGGCATTAGGTTCATTATAACTAAAGTACTAAAGATGTGTTAGCAGGTATCCTGTAACTTGATGACATAACTTTATATTGTTGTTCAGTTGCTAAGTCATGTCTGACTCTCTGTGATCCCATGGACTGCAGCACACCAGGTTGCCCTGTCTGTGACTGTCTCCCAGAGTTGGCTCAAATTCATGTCCATTGCGTCAGTGATGCTACCTAACCATCTTATCCTTTGTCGCCCTCTTCCCCTATTGCCCTTAATCTTTTCCCAGCATCAGGATCTTTTTCAATGAGTTGGCTCTTCACATCAAGTAGCCAAAGTATTGGAGCTTCAGCATCAGTCCTTCCAATGAGTATTCAGAGCTGATTTCCTTTAGGACTGACTGGTTTGATCTCCTTGCAATCCAAGGGACTCGCAAGTCTTCTCCAGCACCATGGTTTGAAAGTATCAATTCTTTGGTGCTCAGCTATGTTTTGTCAGAACTCTTCACTATGACTCATCCACCTTGGATGGCATGGCTTATAGCTTCACTGAGTTACACAAGCCCTTTCACCACAAAAAGACTGTGATCCACGAAGGGGACCACAGGGTATGACAGGGTATCCATACAGGGTATGACAAAATTAAAAACACACTATTTACTTTTCACTTCCTTTTGTTTTTTTTAGACTTCAGGGGCTAATATGCTCATTAGGCTGTTATCTCAAACACCATCTTCAAACAGACATTCTATCTCATGAAATTCATGGTAAAACCTGTGAAGGTCCTGGTGGGCAAAGGCTTAGTGTTTGACTTTGAAAAAGAAGAGTTTTTAGGGGATGAAATAAAAATTGGGACCACAATATGCACTGTTCAGCTTATCAGATCCTTGGAGGAGAGAACTATTCGTGAAAATCCCATGGGGTATTTTATGACATTTCTAGCTTCACAAAATTCATACGTGTTATTTATTTCCTACTTGGCTGTGCTTTCTTTGTTTTATTACAATTGTTCTCCTATAAAATCTTCCATAATCACAAGACAGAAACAGAGCCACTGAGGTTTTGTTTGTTTGCTTTTAACAGCTATTAGTCAGGCAGGATTGGTTTCAATGTATTTCCCTCTATTTGGTAAATGGCGAGATGTATCATAAAAAGCAAAATTTTAAGACTCAACAAACCAAGTATATAAAAGGCTTATCTTTTTCAACTTTCCTCTGCTTTCATATTGCGTGTGTGAACGTGTACCCATAAGCTTTACAAGAAAAGCACCTTTTAAGAAGTCAATTGTGTATTAGCATTTGCACCTCTAAATGTATATTTCCTATGTCTTCATTCTCCTCCACTCTTCTAACTTTCTTCACTCCCCTGTTTACATTTTTGCACACATAGTATTCTTGGAAGGCAAATGGAAATAAAACATTTTACAAGCTACCATTCCCTCTCAAATAACTACTATAATCTTATCTCTATGCCATTCTCATCCTTGAAAATACTCAGCATTCCAAAACAAATTTAAGGATTGCCTGTTAATACTTTCATTGAAGCAGAAAGGAATGACACATTACAGGTGGCAGGACTCTCATATGGCTCAGAACATCTTCATTATTTTGCAATGACAAATCTAAAAAAGAGAGTAAAAGTGCTTCCTCTAAGGTCAGAAGGTAACTAAGTATCACACACAAGGCCAGGACATGTATGGTTTCCCTGAATTAATCTTGTTGACTTTTCTCCACTTCACCAGACTCATGAATTTCTGTCTCCAATATGTGGCCAGCCAGAATATATCTTACTTAACAATCAGCATGTAATATATTTCTTAGTTATTTAACATGGAAATAGGAAAGGAACAAGGGGTTTTATTAAGAAAGCTGTCTCTTCTTTTGGATCCAGGGGCAAGTCAAACATAAGAAAACGTCATTGTAAGTAGGGTCCCAGAGGAGGTGACCCTGCCTAACTGCATCACAGGCTTACCGCAGACTTGACAACCTCGGTCATAATTTTATCAAGAGATGCTCTATTTCTATATTGCCCAAAGCATTTCCTTCACTTTAATCACTTATAAAACTCCACGGCTTTTGCTAGAATGGATGATAAATTGATTTTATCCTCTGGTAGTTGGGATGCACTAATCTTGTTTAGCTTTTGCTAGGAGCAGTTATATGGAGTGGACAAATACACACAAACACAGAGACTAGATTTTGAACATTTTCCTAAATGGGAAGGTGAAGTGTCTTTACAGAGTAGCTCATTTTATTATTTTTTGAGTGGCAAATGAAACAATGTGATCAAATCTCCAGTTAAGTGAATATATTTAAAAGCATTATATCTTCTAGAGGGGATATTCTCACATATAAAGTGAAATAAATGTATCGCAGCATAACTATTAAGCACAGATCCTCTGTAATCTTGTCTAGTTAAGTAATTTGCATCTTGGTCAGCATAAAAAGGTCCACAGCAGTGATTGTCAAGAAGTGCTGTAAATACTGGTTATCTGAATAATGAATATATTCATATTCAAGTTTCATCCTGTTCTCTTGACAGGATATCAACAGTATTTCATTTCACTGAAAATAGTAATTTATTGACAACACAGTATTCTGTAACAGAGTTTGGGAGATGATATTCTTGATGCTTTCAGAAAACTTTTATTGTTACTGCCTAACTGTTTCCACTTAACATTTTCATCTTCTAGTATTTTGCTGCATACAAAGCATTTTATGTCTAATACGACCTAATTTAATGTCCTACTTTATAGCGAGTTGTAGGTTGAATTTGGTAGATAGCGTGAGATTTCTCAAAAATTTGTTTCTTTTCATTTTATTCTTTCTAGTTGTCCTCAGTAATACCCTTATCAGTATTTGTTCTGTAGCAGGAACTCACCCAAAGATAATGGTCTGAGATAGCAGATGGGCAGATAAGAGGAACCTCCCAAGGCACTGTTAACTGCCTTCTATAACCCTTGTTCAGTGTAGATTTTTTTAGACCCGGGTTCTTTATTTCCTTTTCTCTCTCAGAAATCCTAACATGCTGTTTTCTGCTCCCTAATTACCTTCTTCCATCTCCTGTTATGTTCTTTTCCGGATCACTCCAAACAAACACTACCTGAACAACAGAAATAGAAATACAACCTTATCTCAAACCTATCAATTTTATTTTCAAACTCCTTAAAGTGATTTAAGACAGGACACAAATATAACCCCAAAACAATGCCTTCACTTTCGAGAGTCTAGGAGCTTCTATTCCACAGGCTATTTACTTTTTTAGAATTTTTGAAATGATACTAGACAAGAACAGTAAAAGTAGGCCATTTGTCAGGGATAGATTTGATGTCATTAAACAAAACTGAGATACAAAGGTATACAGGTAAAAAGAAAATGCGTGATATTCAAGATTGATCTCAAACAGGTTTCCTGGCAAGGAAAATAAAATTACTGCTTTACTTAGAAGGATCGTTATTACTTAAATATATCTCCCTGGAATATAAGCTTATTAAAATTAAAAATGTGCTTATACTACTCATTATATCACAAATCTCATTTTGTTTTGCTTTCCCAGTAATAATGAAGGCCTCGTAAATATTTGCAGACTCACCATTTCAAATAAACCCTTTGCACAATGAGGCAAACCTGAGCCTTTACAACCACCAATAACAATTGTTTAGCTTTTAATAAGTGTCTTTCCCCCATGAAGGCACATTATGATATAATCAGCACACACATAGCTGCATGCAGAGACATCAGTCCATGAGCCTCACACATGTCCATCTGTTCTAGAGCTGCTTACAGAGAATTCCGCCCAGGGAGTCGGGTTCGGGAGTCGGTTCACACTGGTTTAAGGAAGATATGAGAAGATGGACAAACTGATGTCTAGAATAAACAACTCAAGAAGCAAAGAACCATGATCATACTCCAAAATTTTTTTAAAGATCGATTCATTCATGTCTAAGCTAAATAAAGGAGTTTACCAAAGTAATTCCTAAGAGTAAGGCAAACGTGAGGATGAATACAGCGTTTGCCAAGGGAAAGCTGGTCTGTCAAAAAGCTCTGTTTTTATACTGTGGATATCAAAGGAATTGCCTGAGTCTTTCTTCCTCTCTCTCTTTCTCACACAGACACACATTTTCTCTCTCTCACACACACATTGTCTCCGTGTCTCTCTCTTTCTTTCTCTCCCTCCCTCTCTCACTATCTTTTCTATGTCTGTTTCTCTAAGCAAACATTTCCAGTTGATGCCGGGCCACTGCACTGTATAAAGATGAAACCTAGCAAGATAAATATACTTTTTTGTTTTGATATTGTTTACTCCCATTCCAAGCACCCGTCTTCTAAGATGGTGTTTCTCTTAGCTCAGTACAGAAGCCCATAGCAGTATGACCCTTCGGAGACCCTTCTGAGAGTTAGCAAAGAAAGGCGCCTAGCCATTTCCCCACATTTCTAGCTGTCACTGCCAATTTGCATCCCCGCATCTTCAGATTATGGATTCAGTTTATGTGCAGGGCCATTCTTGGAGATGCTTAGATAGGATATTCTACCGGCAGACACATAATGAAAGCAGACAGCCACCTTGCTCTGAAAATTGTGAGAAATATCCCTTTAGGCAGTAGGCTGGGTCTGATTACACAGTCCCTAATTCACGGTGCAGAATCTGACATCGTCTTTATTTCCTCTATCCACAGGTAAGCAGCATTAGCTCCATTTCAGGTTCTGCATCCATGGAAGATGCACCCAGCAGCACTGGGTTTCTCAGGGACAAGGGGCTCGGATGGGTTTCTGGCCTCCTCTCCAGCAGCCTTCTCGAAAGACTGAAGCAAGTGAAGCTTTCCTGTACAGCCCTCGGACTAGTCACTGATTACCCTGAGGGTGGTAATCTCTTGGTACTGCAGCTCAGATATGAATTTTAAAACATGCTAATCTGAACGGAAAAAGTCCCCTTGAGGGGGAAAAAAAAAGAAATATGTTAAAGAAGAAGAAGTTCATGTTTTTATTTCTCCTCACTTTGGACTTTTTTTTTCTTTAAAAAGAAGAAGAAAATGATCCGTTTACTATGAACATCATTATGTTATATAAGAGAAATGAGCAAAGCTCAGTCCACCAAAGCTCATATGAGGGTTAAGTTAAAGGAACTCTCTCAAGATTCCATTCTGTGATGAAACTTCATGTACAGAATACCACCAATAAGTACACAATAACATTGAAATTGATAAAAGAATTTATTTTCATACAAAGTCCTTCTAATTTCATTTGTATTTCTCTTAGGTGAGGTGATAAGGTGAAGTCGCTCAGTCGTGTCCAACTCTTTGCCACCCGTGGACTGTAACCTACTAGGCTTCTCTGTCCATGGGATTCTCCAGGCAAGAATACTGGAGTGGATTGCCATTTCCTTCTCCAGGGGATCTTCCCGACCCAGGGATCGAACCCAGGTCTCCTGCATTGGAGGCAGACGCTTTAACCTCTGAGCCAGTATTTCTCTTGCTTTGCAGAAATTCATATGTTCTTTTTCATATCAAATGCCTTCTAGACATGATAAAATTTTAAATAATAGTGAGAGATAGGAAAGGTGCCTTTGCACTGACTACATAAATGTATACTAGTGGACACGCCATATTTTTCCGTTGGGATAATTATAGAGTTGGCTTAGATTTTACACATACAGGCCACCACCGCCAAATAAGAAAAACTTCTCTGCTTCACCACTGGTAGCATTGGCACCCCCAAGACAAATACAGAATCTTAGCTGCTAGAGCGCTGAAACCTGCATTTTACAGTGGATTCAGAGGTCCAGAAAAATCTCAGAGTGAGTGAGTTTGGTAATTTAAAGAACATACTAGAGACACAAACAATCAATTCCTATTAAAAGTATATGATATTTTAAGTGCAGTTTTTCACCTTAGTACTTTACTATTGCTAGTAGAGGACCTTATGTATAGTCAGGGTGCCACAAATAAAATTTTAAATTGCATTTTGCACTAAATGTCTTCCTTTTCCTTGAAAATAATTGCTTCATTCAACAAAGATTTGTTGGGCTTTATGCTTAATTTACCGTTTCAGTAAGACTTACCCTGACCACTCTTTCCAAACACTACCCTTAACAGTTCATATTCCTCTTCTGTGAGATCCCTCCCAGCCACAACTTACCATTACTTACCATACTTTATGTTTTTTTCTTATTTAACTTGTTTATTGCTCCTTTTCCCATTGAGAACATAGTTTCATGAAAGCAGATATGTTTGCTTTATTCACGGCTATATATTTACAGGAATTCAACCCTTGAGTCAGAAAGATCTCCTGGAGAAGGAAATGACAACCCACTCCAGTATTCTTGCCTGGGAAACCCCACGGACAGAGAAGCCTGGTAGTTGCAAGAAGCTGGACGTGACTTAGTGACTAAGCAGCAACATATATTTTCCCTAGTGCTTAGAACACTGTCTGGCATACAGGAGATAAACTGTATAAATGAATATTCAATAAATATTTGTTGAATAAAACAGATGAATAATTATTATTGAAATCTGTGAGGTGTCACACAAAATGATGATAAAACAGAAAAATGAAAGAATTTTTTAATACTATGTTGTTTCAAGTTAACTGTATACCTGACCGTCACTAATGTAAGAGCAAAAAGAAAATTAAAAGTTCAGTTTTCATTAATTTCCTTGTTTAAGGCCTGTATATCCTCCTATTCTGATCTTCTACTTTTTTCCAAGACATTACTTGAAATACTGAAATGTAATTAAAGAAAGAAGATCCTGAAGGCAATGAATAGAAGCTAAAGGGTTTTGAGATAAGAGCTACTCAAGTAATAAATTGTTGTTGGACAGTAGCAGTTAAAATGCAGATCTGGTGAAATGGCCCCAAAGCTACTGAGAGACGGAAGGTAAGTTAAGAAACTTCAGATAGATGTCACTTCATACCCCTCTGGGGTGCTATGCACAGCTGTTCTAAATGAAATCATTGATGTCGCCAGGTTCCTAGTAAGATTTCACTGGGGAAGGCTTTTCTGTCTCTAACATGTTAAAAAAAAATATACTGTTTTATGCAGTTTCATTAGGCAGCAGCATATGGATGATTGAAAAAGCAATATACACAAGGTTGATTGATTGAAAAAAATGAAAGTAGGGGGACCAGGTGGGAAATTCTGGAGGTACTGTAGGAGGTCCTCATAAAATGAGGGTGTGGTTTTAAAATGACTACTAATACTATGTATAAAGAGCTTCCTTTATGGCCCAGCTGCTAAAGAATATGCTTGCAAGGTGGGAGACCTGGGTTCGATCCTTGAGTTGGAAAGATCCCCTGGAGAAAGTAAAGGCCACCCACTCCAGTATTCTGGCCTGGAGAATTCCATGAACTGTATCGTCCATAGGCGTGGCAAAGAGTTGGACATGACTGAGCGACTTTCACTTTTCACTATGTATAAAATAGATAACTAATTAAAACCTAGTATATAGTTCAGGGAACTCTACTCAGTGCCCTGTGATGACCTAAACAGGAAGGAAACTGAAAAAAGAGGAGACAAATGTAAACATATGGGCTTCCCTGGTGGCTCAGCTGCAAAGAATGCGCTTGCAGTTCAGGAGATATGCTTTTGATCCCTGGGAAGATCCCTTAGAGTAGGAAATGGCAACCCACTCCAGATCCTTGCCTAGGAAATCCCATCAACAGAGGAGCCTGGTGGGTACATTCTTATGGGGCCGCAAGAGTTGTACACAACTTAGCAACTACGCCACCACCATGTATACGGATAGCTAATTCAATTTGCTGTACAGCAAGAAACTGACACAACATTGTAAAGCGACTGTACTCCAATAAAAATTAATTTTAAAAAAGCAAACAAAGAATAAAATAAAATGACTACTCATCCCAGAGACCCAGCAGCCATGATTCACATACATTTACTCTTCAGTAAAAGAGTGAAAAAGTTGGCTTAAAGCTCAACATTCAGAAAATGAAGATCATGGCATCCCGTCTCATCACTTCATGGGAAATAGATGGAGAAACAGTGGAAACAGTGTCAGACTTTATTTTGGGGGGCTCCAAAATCACTGCAGATGGTGATTGCAGCCATGAAATTAAAAGACGCTTAATCCTTGGAAGAAAAGTTATGACCAACCTAGACAGCATATTGAAAAGCAAAGACATTACTTTGCCAACAAAGGTCCGTCTAGTCAAGGCTATGGTTTTTCCTGTGGTCATGTATGGATGTGAGAGTTTGTGTGTGAAGAAAGTTGAGTACTGAAGAATTGATGCTTTTGAACTGTGGTGCTGGAGAAGACTCCTGAGAGTCCCTTGGACTGCAAGGAGATCCAACCAGTCCATTCTGAAGGAGATCAGCCCTGGGATTTCTTTGGAAGGAATGATGCTAAAGCTGAAACTCCAATATTTGTCCACCTCATGCGAAGAGTTGACTCACTGGAAAAGACTCTGATGCTGGGAGGGATAGGGGGCAGGAGGAGAAGGGGACGACCAAGGATGAGATGGCTGGACGGCATCATGGACTCGATGGACATGAGTCTTAGTGAACTCCGTGAGATGGTGATGAACAGGGAGGCCTGGCGGGCTGTGATTCATGGGGTCGCAAAGAGTCGGACGTGACTGAGCGACTGAACTGAACTGAACAGAAAGGTGATATATGTCTTGCCTAAATACATCTGATGCAATGCCATTCCTCCATAACTGTTCAATAATAAATGCATACATTAAATGAAAGTAAAGAAAGAAGCATGGAATTAAGGAAGGAAGGAAAGAGTGAAAATGAATGGAAAAAAGTAAGAAGGAAAAGAAGAGGAACATACGGATGCAGATTCCTGCCAGGAATGTGACGGTGGAAACTTCTGCATGTGTGCAAGACTCTGAAGCAAGACAAGGGCAGCTCCAAGTCTGACTAGATGTGGAGAGACAACAGCTAAGGGGAAAAAGTTGCAAGATGTGTTCCAGATTTTCAATTAAGAAATTTTCTTTGAAAAGCAAAAAAAAAAAAAAAAAAAAAAAATCCTCTTGATGGTCAGCTTGATTGGCAGAAATACTGATGTCTGGATTTTAACCAATAGTCTCATGAACACTTCTCATGCTTACTGAAGAAAACTCTCTGAAAATTGACTTCATGGTTCTATGAGGCTTTATGTCCCTTCAGATTTGTTTGGGACTCTCTCCATCTAACATAACTAATGTGCCCCTCAGCCCCCATTCCACTCGACTTCCTCTAGGCGAGACTGGGAACTCAGCTGTCTGACTCAGGTCTCTGACACATTCCCTAATCTCTGCCTCAACACCTTTTTTCCAGTACCAAGCACTGACAGACTTACTATTCACTCATCACCTTTTTTAGTTCTACTGACTCTACTTTAGTACACTGCCTAAGCCCAGAAGCTCCAAACAGTGCCCAGACTTTATAGGGGCCATGGGTTCTGAATCAGAATGGTCCCAAACGTCAGTCCTCTCCTTTTCTTATATACGTTTGCTGTTGGTAAAATCATCACCAAGTCATTCCTCGTTTTACTTTCCCCTCTCCAATGTAACTCATGTTAACTATTGGTAAGGTGGTTCAGGTGCCACCTTACAAGGGTTTGATCCCTGGGCTGGTATGATCGCTGGGGGAAGTAAATGACCCATTCTAGTCTTCTTGCCTGGGAAATCCCATGGACAGAGGACCTTGGCAGGCTACAGTCTGCAGGGTTGCAAAGAGTCGGACACAACTTAGCAATTACACAACAACAACAGAGAAATTAAATACATTAGGATTAAGTTGCAAATTCCCTCTAGTAAGAGGTTGTGAGCCGCAGCTGCCTTGGAAGGCAACCACACTCTTACTTAACATAAATCCAGACATGCCTGCCAGAATAAAACCAGCATCAGCATGAGATGTGGAATGAAATTGAGCGTGAATCATTGTTTGACAGTGAAACAACTCAGAATTTATTTTGTAGTGTATCATAATTAGTTTTTGTTACTTTCCAAATGGAAAAGACCCTGATGCTGGGAAAGACTGAAGGCAAGAGGAGAAGGGGATAGCAGAGGCTGAGCTGGTTAGATAACATCACTGATTCAATGTTGATGAACGGGAGCAAACTCTGGAAGGTAGTGGAGGACAGAGAAGCCTGGCGTGCTGCAGTCCATGGGGTCATAGGGTTGGACATGACTTGGCAACTGAACAAAAATAAACAACAACAAAAACAAATATGAGCAAAATGAACCAGTGATTTATATCAGTGAGCTCATAGTTAGTGTATACTGGTATTTAATCAAAGAGGATGCAAGAACTGCCAAATCACATCCTCAAAAAAGAAAACATTATTTTAAGTTGAAAAATATAATTTTGACCATGCATACCTGATAGAGACATCCCAAAGCTTCTCTAGTTTTATCTGCAATAAAACTGTGTTAAATTCAAGTCACAGTGTGAAATTACAGTACAGCTGGAAAAGATGCAATGTTTTCTTAGAGAAAACACTTGGCATCCAGGTGAGGGGAATACATAATACTTAGGGAGCCAAGAACAGATGTGAAAAAAAGAGACAGAAGCCTTTTGAGTCTCTGAGGCTTCAGGCAAAATCCCATCTGTCAAGCACCTCTCCTGGCTTTCCCAAAAGAATCATGCCTCTAGCTCTCCAGATTGTCCTGGCAATTAAACCTGTTCCAAGACCTGTCACATTTATCATCGTAAATGTCTCACAAAAGGCTTCTACCTGCACTCTGATTTTCCATGATATCCGGGATTTCCATGGCCTGCTGGTGACCCTCTCAGACCCACCTAAGGTTTCTACAAATGAAGTTAACACTATGGGAGTCAGAGCCAAACCCACTCCCCAAACACATTTCTTTTCTTTAATTCTTTTAAGGCACATACTCTTTCTGGGGTTACCTTTTCATTGGAAAGTACTTGGGAATTACTCACCAGCCATGAAATTAAAAGACGCTTGCTCCTTGGAAGGAAAGCTATGATAAAACCAGACAGCAAATTAAAAAGCAGAGACATCACTTTGCTGACAAACGTCCATCTAGTCAAAGCTATGCTTTTTCCAGTAGTCATGAATGGATGTGAGAGTTGGACCATAATGAAGGCTGAGAGCGGAAGAAATGATGCTTTCCAACTGTGCTGCTGGAGAGGACTCTTGAGAGTCTCTTGGCCAGTAAGCAGATCAGACCAGTCAATCCTAAAGGAACTCCCAACCCTGAATTTCACTGGAAGGATCTATATTGAAGCTGACGCTGAAACTCCAATACTTTGGCCACCTGATGCAAAGAGCCAATTCATTGGAAAAGACTGATGCTGAGAAAGACTGAAGGCAAAAGGAGAAGGGGATAGCAGAGACTGAGAGGGTTAGTTAGAATCACCAACTCAATGGACATGAATTTGAGTTGACTTTGGAAGATAGTGAAGGACAGAGGAGCCTGGCTCCTTGCAGTGCATGGCATCACAAATGGTCAGATATGACTTAGCAACTGAACAACCCCACCACCACCCTCCAAGGGATTCCTGATGCTCTCAATCACATCAGGAATTTGGAAGGAAACAGATCCTATGGGATAAAACCCCAAGTCTCCCATGTGCAGCATGAGAAGGTTACTATACCTCTAATCCGACTTTCCTCATCTCTAAATTGGCATAATTATTCAAATGTCTTAGACATCCTGTGAACATTCAATAAGCTAGACTATGAGACACACGGGACACATCACAGGAGGGGAACACAGCTCACATCCTCCCGTGGGGTTCGCCTGTCTGCCGTGACATCCCCTAGTGAGCAAGTGGTTAATAAGAGCTGCCTGATGATGGCAATGATGATTTTTTCCTTGTTCTATGAATCTTTTTTTTAAAAATCACTGCACTGTACTTTCCAACATTGCAAAAAAAGATGAGCAATTAGCAGTTATTTTCCCTTTTTCGCCATTTCTTAAAAAGATCATAAAAGCCTAAAGTCAACAAAAGAGGATAATTACTATCATTTTATAAGGTCACTGGGCAAAGTCAGAATACAACACACACACCCTCACTCTCTCTTTTCTCTGTCTTTTGTAGACACATAAAATTGGTATAATGCTATTAATAAGATCTTTTTTTCTCTTTTGCCATTGCATTTTTGCCTAAATGATCACTTTCTAAATTACATTATGTTTTTTTTGACCAAGAGAAAGGAAAATAGGAAATGATGAACAACTCACCTCAAATAAAAGGATGTGAGAGCCTTGGGGAGGAAATACAGTGCCCTAACTTGGAGACTGAAAAATAGCTAACAAGGAATCAAGACGACATCCATGCCTCGACCCATGAGATGTAGAAATAAGAGCACCTTCACTTTACAAAATATCTGTCATCTAAATCTAAAGATTTTGGTTCCAAAGTAAGAACACGTCCATTTGTATATGTATATCTGTATATATGGGACNCAACATCCATGCCTTGACCCATGAGATGTAGAAATAAGAGCACCTTCACTTTACAAAATATCTGTCATCTAAATCTAAAGATTTTGGTTCCAAAGTAAGAACACGTCCATTTGTATATGTATATCTGTATATATGGGACTGGTCAAGAAATTCACTCAGGTTTTTCCATCAGATGGAAGGAACACCGGAACAAATTTTTTTGACCAAACATACACCTATGTGTCATTAGTGGTAAAGAATGTGCCCTCCAGTGCAGGACAGTAAAAGGGCCAGGCCTGATCCCTGGGTCAGGAAGATCCGCTGGAGGAGGGCATGGCAACCCACGTCAGTATTCTTGCCTGGGGGATCCCATGGACAGGGGAGCCTGGCAGGCTACAGCCCATAGGGTCACAAAGAGTCAGACACAACTGAAGAGACTTAGCATATAGACAGATAGATAGATATTTGCTCTTAGAGTAATTTTTAAGAAATATTTTTCAATGCAATGCCTTTTTGCCCACTGATATTGCCACCTAATGAAACTAATTCTGTGAATATATCAAATCTCACACAGCATCAAAGAATTCTGTGTCCACTAGAATAAACCAAGTGAAGAAGTAAAGATTTATGTTTTTTGAAAGTCTGATGAAGGTAAACTGACAAATCCAAGACAAAAATGCAACCACACGAAAGATGTAGATCCTAAATGCTATTTTTTAAAATAATAAATCAGTATCAGATTAAATTCAGGCTTCTCCAATATGCTGTTTCCTAATTAACAATAAAGCCTCTATGTCCCCAATTTTAGCTGGGCATCAGAGAACTCTGGCAAAGGGCTTTACTCATTGAGATTTCTTAAAATGCTACCTATGTGTTCTTATGCCAGCATTTCATCTAATTATTATTATTTTAGTCTGACAGCACTGCTCACCTGTGTGCCAACCAAAGCCTTTTAATGGTTCAAGAAAGGCTCAGTTTCTCAGGCCATTCTCCAATGGGCATAAGAGTTCTCTCAAGCACCCTACTCCTAGGGTCTTTCTAGCCATAGATATTAGTATAAAGAAGAAGATTCACACTGCAGATGTATCCTCATTCTTGGACTAATCCATATAACTAAATGAAAAAAAGAGAACATTTGTAGTGTGATCATAACTTTCAAAAATCCCAAACTACTATGAAGTAAAAAACATAGACTTTAAAAATAAGACCTGTGCTAGAGACCAGCTCTTTAGGTCTTCTTTCTTCCATCTGTATGACTTCATTTCTTCCTCATAATACATAGTGTCAATATGCAGTAAAACATATTATTTTCCACTTTGTGCTCAAATCTATCATTTCTAAATTGTCAAGTGGCAAATGAAATTTATAGTATTGAAAACACAATAAATGAAAAACTTCTTCATAGCATAACTATTTATGTCCACTAAGTATATTTGTTAGTGAAAGATGATTATTTTCTAACCATGAATGCATATTAAATCCTAATATATCAATTTTTCAAATAATATATTTCTCAATTATCTGNAACACAATAAATGAAAAACTTCTTCATAGCATAACTATTTATGTCCACTAAGTATATTTGTTAGTGAAAGATGATTATTTTCTAACCATGAATGCATATTAAATCCTAATATATCAATTTTTCAAATAATATATTTCTCAATTATCTGACATTACAAAATATTTTGGGGTTAAATTAAGATAAATGTGGTATTCATATATGTATACACATACATTGATACCTCTATATGCAAGTATACACAAAACAAAATCATATATATCCAAATTGTAAAGTTAAACCTATATGCATATACAAGATTTACATTTTCTTTACAAAAAATTTTTTGTACAGTGAGTTCTGCTACCTATTTTTAAATTTGTCATAATTTTTTTTTCATTCTCAGTCTTTGATTCTTCTATACAGGTCATAGAACCAACTTGTCAATTTGCAGTGAACACCCACGGGTAATCTTAATTGCAATCTGTTACGTTGCATTGGCCAACCCTTAATCTTTTTTTTTTTTCTTTTTTTTACTCTCCTATGCNGGGTCGCTAAGAGTCGAACACGACTTCACTTTCACTTTTCACTTTCATGTATTGGAGAAGGAAATGGCAACTCACTCCAGTGTTCTTGCCTGGAGAATCCCAGAGACGGGGGAGCCTGGCGGGCTGCTGTCTATGGGGTCGCACAGAGTCAGACACGACTGAAGTGACTCAGCAGCAGCACAAGCTAGTAAAGTAATGCTCGAAGTCCTCCAACCCAGGCTTCAACATTACCAGAAACATGAAATCCCAGATGTTCAAGCTGGGTTTGGAAAAGGCAGAGGAGCCAGAGATAAAACTGCCAACATCTGTTGGATCATCCAAAAGCAAGAGAGTTCCAGAAATACATCTACCTCTGCTTTATTAACTAAAGAGAAGTCCTTGATGTGTGGATCACCACAAACTGAAAAAATTCTGAAAGAGATGGGAATACCAGACCACCTGAGTGTTTCCTGAGAAATCTGTATGCAGGTCAAGCAGCAAAAGTTAGAACTAGACATGAAAAAACAGACTGGTTCCAAATTGGGAAAGGAGTACATCAAGGCTATATATTGTCACCCTACTTATTTAATTTATATGCAGAGTACATAATGTGAAATGCTGGTTTTGGATGAAGCACAAGCAAGAATTGAGCTTGCTGGGAGAAATACCAATAACCTCAGCTATGCAGATGACTCACTCTTATGGCAGAAAGTGAAGAAGAACTAAAGCGCCTCTTGATGAAAGTGAAAGAGGAGAGTGAGAAAGTTGGCTTAAAACTCCACATTCAGAAAACTAAGATCATGGCATCCAGTTCCATCACTTCATGGGAAATAGATGGGGAAACAGTGGAAACAGTGAGAGACTTTATCTTTTCAGGTGCTCCAAAATCACTACAGATGGTGACTGCAGCCATGAAATTAAAAGATGTTTGCTCCTTGGAAGAAAAGCTATGACCAACCTAGACAGCATATTAAAAAGCAGAGACATTGCCAAAAAATGTCCATCAAAGCTGTGTTTTTTCCAGTAGTCATGTATGGATGTGAGAATTGGACTATAAAGAAAGCTGAGCACTGAGGAACTGATGCTTTTGAGCTGTGGTGCTAGAGAAGACTCTTGAGAGTCCCTTGGACTGTAAGGAGATCCAACCAGTCAATCCTAAAGGAAATCAATGCTGAACACTTATTGGAAGGACTGATATTGAAGCTGAAGCTCCAATATTTTGGCCTCCTGATGCAAAGAGCTGACTCATTTGAAAGATCCTGATGCTGGGAAAGATTGAAGGGAGGAGGAGAGGATGAGATGGTTGTATGGCATCACCGACTCTATGGACATGAGTTTGAGTAATCCCCAGGCATTGGTGATGGACAGGAAAGCCTGGCTTGCCGCACTCCATGGGGTCACAAAGATTCGGACACGACTGAGTGACCGAACTGACTTGGTTTCTTCAAGCCTCCAAACATCTTTGTATTCTTCCACCTGCAATTTTTTTTTTTTTAACAAACTTGCACTCCAGTGTTTGTATAGCTCCTAATTATATTACATTTATCCATTATGACAATAATTATAATATTTTAGATAAATATTAATACAGTGGGACTGGATTCTGTAAAAGCTTTCGCTGACAGTGGGTTCTTGTCCCCTCACAGAAGGTGGAATTTACATGCACACAACTATCTTACTTAAACTTTTGGGGGCTAATATTTCTGCCCACTTACATGCATTCCTCTCAAAGTGCTTATCAGTTTTCTTCTTTAAAAAGTTCATTGTTGACTCCATGTTTATAAAATGTACAAATCAAATTGATGTTAGTTTATTATCAATTAATTATTTGATTTATGCTTAAACATGAGAAACACAGAGATAAGAGAAGGCACTTTTTTCTCTTTATGCCTTTTGGCATAAGAATAACTTTATTCGCCATATGAGTATGATTTTCATAAGAAAGTAACAGTTTTAAATTCAAATAAAAACTTCTGAATTTATGTGATATACTTAATATGAAATGCACTTGAAATTTCTAGGGAATGACTATGTATTGTTGAACACAGCTTTGGAAATGAAATATCAATTATAGAACTGCCTCTGTTACACCTGTTTTCTGATGAATTTCAGGGATGTGTTTATTGAACGAAAAACAACTGATAGATAACTCATCTTTATGGGCCATCTGTTGCCATGGTAATGATAATGTGACATTCTTCCAAGTGAAGGTTTTGTTCCGAAAACAATAATGAGTAACATCCTGCAGCCTCCTTTCAAACCCAAAGATGAGCAGGTTGGGCTGTTTTTCTAGAAAGAGTGGGAATGCAGGATCCTGACAGTCTCTCATGAAGGCGTTTCTCCCTGTCACATCCTACCACCTGCTATTCAGAAATACATACTTTTTGTGCATGTAAAAGTTCCTATTCAGTGTCTTTTTGCTAGAATAGTAACTGCATAAAATAAAAGTACTGCTCTGGTATAACTAGATTGCTTTGTTATTCATGTGAAACTAACGCAACACTTTAAATCAGCTATCCTCCAGTAGAAGTTTTCTGAAGTATTACTTTTGGGCAAAGAACAAGAAATGAATTAGTGTGTCTTCAATAAGCTGTCCTGTTTGTTGCTACTGAGAAAGGTCCCCATCATCAATTAATAGATCATTTAATTCTAGTGACTCAGAACACAAAGACAATTTTCAACTGAAGTACGTTAATAGAAACCTTCCCCAAACAACCCAAACTCCCCAGACTTTTACTCTTCAAATGTCTCTCAACAATCCATTGACACCTAGGGCTTTTCATCTTTTACTGAGTATTGTTGTTTAGAATTTGCCAGGCAAATACTGGACAGAATATAATATTCCTCTAGGTGGTGGGGATCCTGAGAAACCAATCAGAAGTCCTTGGCAAGTAAGAGCAAACCACTGTGTGTGTGTGTGTGTGTGTGTGTGTGTGTGTGTGTGTTGTGAGATGAGAGGTTAGATTTCTGTACTTGAAGGAGGAGAAACTACGCATGATGCCTAGGTGATGCGTATTGTATACAGCACTGAGGTAATTCATTGGTGGGAAGATCTAGAAAGTATCACGTCCAATGAACCTAACCCATCAGGCACGGGACTGACACCTGGATCTCATGATGAGGGGGGGCCAAATCAAAAAGACTCAGCCCAGAGGATGTTTATATTCAAGAAAACAAAAAGTCAAACAAGCTTAGAACTGAATAGAGCTGTAACATGTTGATCACCCTCTCCTGTTTTGTTTTGTTTAATTAATTTTTGTTGGGGTACAGTTGCCTCACAACGTTGTGTTAGTGTCTGCTGCACAGCAAAATGAATCAGTCATGTCCATACATATGTCCCCTTTTCTGGACTTCATCCCACTCAGGTTACCATTGGGCATTAAGTAGAGCTTCCTGTTCTACAGTAAATTCTCATTCAGTTCAGTTCAGTTCAGTTGCTCAGTCGTGTCCGACTCTTTCGACCCCATGAATCGCAGCACACCAAACCTCCCTGTCCATCACCATCTCCCGGAGTTCACTCAGACTCACGTCCATCGAGTCTATGATGCCATCCAGCCATCTCATACTCTGTCGTCCCCTTCTCCTCCTGCCTCCAATCCCTCCCAGCATCAGAGTTTTCGCCAATGAGTCAACTCTTTGCATGAGGTGGCCAAAGTACTGGAGTTTCAGCTTTAGCATCATTCCTTCCAAAGAAATCCCAGGGCTGATCTTCAGAATGGACTGGTTGGATCTCCTTGCAGTCCAAGGGACTCTCAAGAGTCTTCTCCAACACCACAGTTCAAAAGGTTCTCATTAGTTATCTATTTTATATATAGTATATATGTTCCAGTATCAGTCCCCCCTCCCCATTGGTATCTATACATCTGTTCCTTATGTCTGAGACTATGTCTGCTTTGCAAACAGGATTATCTATCTCACATCCCCCTTTCTATCTTCTTGGTCTTTGTTTCCCTCATTCCTCCAAGCTTCTCTATTTATCTCCCCACTCTTTCTTTGGCTTTCTCCTTTACTTTTCTTCCAGGCTTGCAGGGATCCCTAGGAGGATTAGTTGATGTGATATGAATGAGAAGAGGAAATCTCTGGACCTAGAATGCATCTCCATACTCTGCCATAAAACTGCCTGAAACCAGTTTTTCAATGTGATGTTTTGCTTATATAACTGCTCCTGCCACCCCAAACAAATTCTCTGTCCAAGGTTACAAAATAGTAGAAGTTAAATTGTCTTTCTGGGACTTTCATTTTCAGACTTTATTTTGTATCCAGGGGCACGTGTGTTTAGCAGGGAGGTAGAGGCAGGGGAACAGTCATTCAGGACCAGCTCTATCTCAAGACACTGTATCACTCACCCTCCTCCACGCCTCATTGTCTCATAGCATCAACCATCTAACCTGAGCATCACTGTCTCCACTTTAGAACTAAAGACTCAAAATTTAAGCATCTGTTATGGAAAACAGTGGGGAGATTCCTTAAAAAATTGCAAATAGAACTGCCTTATGACCCAGCAATCCCACTGCTGGGCATACGCACTGAGGAAACCAGAATTGAAAGAGATCCATGTACCCCAATGTTCATTGCAGCATTGTTTATAATTGCCAGGACATGGAAACAACCTAGATGTCCATCAGCAGATGAATGAATAAGAAAGCTGTGGTACNTCTCATTAGTTATCTATTTTATATATAGTATATATGTTCCAGTATCAGTCCCCCCTCCCCATTGGTATCTATACATCTGTTCCTTATGTCTGAGACTATGTCTGCTTTGCAAACAGGATTATCTATCTCACATCCCCCTTTCTATCTTCTTGGTCTTTGTTTCCCTCATTCCTCCAAGCTTCTCTATTTATCTCCCCACTCTTTCTTTGGCTTTCTCCTTTACTTTTCTTCCAGGCTTGCAGGGATCCCTAGGAGGATTAGTTGATGTGATATGAATGAGAAGAGGAAATCTCTGGACCTAGAATGCATCTCCATACTCTGCCATAAAACTGCCTGAAACCAGTTTTTCAATGTGATGTTTTGCTTATATAACTGCTCCTGCCACCCCAAACAAATTCTCTGTCCAAGGTTACAAAATAGTAGAAGTTAAATTGTCTTTCTGGGACTTTCATTTTCAGACTTTATTTTGTATCCAGGGGCACGTGTGTTTAGCAGGGAGGTAGAGGCAGGGGAACAGTCATTCAGGACCAGCTCTATCTCAAGACACTGTATCACTCACCCTCCTCCACGCCTCATTGTCTCATAGCATCAACCATCTAACCTGAGCATCACTGTCTCCACTTTAGAACTAAAGACTCAAAATTTAAGCATCTGTTATGGAAAACAGTGGGGAGATTCCTTAAAAAATTGCAAATAGAACTGCCTTATGACCCAGCAATCCCACTGCTGGGCATACGCACCGAGGAAACCCGAACTGAAAGAGACACATGTACCCCAATGTTCATTGCAGCGTTATTTATAATTGCCAGGACATGGAAACAACCCAGATGTCCATCAACAGATGAATGGATAAGAAAGCTGTGGTACATATACACAATGGAGTATTACTCAGCCCTTAAAAAGAATAAGTTTGACTCAGTTCTAATGAGATGGATGAAACTGGAGCCGATTATACAGAGTGAAGTAAGCCAGAAAGAAAAACACCAATACAGTATACTGACACACATATATGGAATTTAGAAAGATAGTAATGATGACCCTGTATGTGAGACAACAAAAGAGACACAGAGGTATAGAACGGACTTTTGGCCTCTGAGGGAGAGGGAGAGGGTGGGATGATTTGGGAGAATGGCACTGAAACATGTAAGAAATGAAGCGCCAGTCTATGTTCAATATAGGATACAGGATGCTTGGGGCTGGTGTACGGGATGATCCGGGGGGAGATGTTGTGGGGTGGGAGGTGGGAGGGGGCTTCGGCATTGGGAGATCGTGTATACCTGTGGCTGATTCATGTCATTGTATGGCAAAACTAATACAATATTGTAAAGTAGAATAAAGTATTAAAAAAAATTTAAGCATCTGTTGGACAATCGCATGGTCTCTAAACAAAGAACTGTCTACCATAAATTAATCTCAGTCCAAAATCTATCCATTTTTACTATATAATTTAGAAGACAGTGTTTGTGTGTGTATGAGAGAGAGAGGGAGAGGTGGAAGAAGAAAATAGAAAATGTGCTGAAGGAGAAGAATGGTTACTAATCTTTGAATATAGGAAGCTTAAGTGTAATTTCTTAAGAAACACTTAAATAAAAAATGATTAAGACAAATCCAGCACAATTCTACATCTATTGCAAAAAGAATCACATTATTAACACAGCTTCCTTTTTATAGCAATTTTTTCATTCCAGAGATTCAGAAATCATTTAGTAAACATAACACTTTATCACCAAACTTTAAAATACATAGAATGGTCTCTTCCATGAGATGCTCCATCACAGGAGCATATTCATGATAGTTAGTGCAGTCACTTTATACAATAAATATATAGACTATATCCATTACACATATTCCTCACTGCCCTATACTTGGAGTCATTACCATCAAAATTAAATCATGAACATTGGGATACATGTGTCTTTTTTTAATTTATGGTTCCTCATGCATATATACGGAATCTAGAAAGCTGGTATTGATGAACCCATTTGCAGGCCAGCAATGGAGATGCAGAAATAGAGAACAAAATTGTAGACACGGTGGGGGCAGGGAGGAAAGAGTGGGATGAATGGAGAGAGCAGCCAGGAAACATACACGCCGTCATATGTAAAACAGATAGCCAGTGGGAATTTGCTGTTTGCCTTAGGGAGCTCAAACTAGTGCCCTATGACAGACAACCTAGAAGGCTGAGATGGGGTGGGCGGTGGGAGGGAGGCTCAAAAAGAGGGGGCTTATGTATACCTATGCTGATTCGTGTTGATGTATGGCAGAAACCAACACAACGTTGTAAAACAACTATTCCTCAATTAAAAATAATTTGTTTTTAAAAAAGAAATGATTGAGGAAGAAAGAAAAGAGTTAAAAAAAATACACACAAAATTAATTCATGAGATTCTACCTGAGGTTAGACTTCTTTGTACTTCAAAATAACCGAATCAATTTAGCCTTAATCCAGTTATTTCAAAAAGGTTATCTCCAAGTCTATATACACTTTTTTCACATGCACCCTGGGAGACATTTAAGGAAAGGCAACATGAAAACAAACTTCTCTCTACCTTCAACTATATTGTCAATTCATAGCAGAAATCCTTCCCTTCCCTAAAATTAAAAAAAAAAACACCTAATAATTGTAATTAAACGAAAGAGAGAAAAAATAATAAATTTTCTTCAGAAAATAAATACCAAGAGTTAGACTGTTTTTCTTTTCGATAGCAGCTATGAATTTTTCAGTATCTTCAAAAGTCTGAAACTTGGACCAACAAGTATGTAATTTTTCTTTTGTTGAATTTTTGGATATAAAATGGAATTTCTAATGAATATGAAATTTTATAAGGTTCCTTTGATTACTATTGTAATTATTTGGCAAAAGACACTGAGAATCTATTCTCAATCCCTTCCTATAGTTGGAGATTGAAAAACAAAAACAAAACCCTGCACATTTATCCTTTAGGCAAAGGAGAGAAAAAGAAAGGTAAAATTATACTTTTACTTTACCAGATACCAGTAAAAATACCCAGATTTGTATACAAATGGTAGAAATCTTAATGGGAAACACTTTTGAGTGATATTGGTCTGCAATAGTTTATTTCCACTATTACCTATTAAGAGATAGCTCCCTCATCAATATGCATTCACCTGACATCTCACTTGGGCTACATTTCAGTTCAGAGTGCCTTGAGGATATTTTACATTTTATAACCTAAAACATAGAAATTTAGTTGAAAACTAAATTCTTCATCTTCTCTGAGGCTTTACATTCCAAATCTGTTGTTGCCAACATTAGCTCAATCTCCTTGGCTAGAAATATGCATAATATTTGTTATATATTAGGAGGAGTCAAAGTCTGATAAAATACTGTTACTCATTTGTCATTTTTCTCAGGTATACACATTGCTTTCCATTTCTCTTGTCACTATCATGATATAGGCTCTTGTCACTTCCTATTTATATTCTTAAAACCATGTCNAAAATAACCGAATCAATTTAGCCTTAATCCAGTTATTTCAAAAAGGTTATCTCCAAGTCTATATACACTTTTTTCACATGCACCCTGGGAGACATTTAAGGAAAGGCAACATGAAAACAAACTTCTCTCTACCTTCAACTATATTGTCAATTCATAGCAGAAATCCTTCCCTTCCCTAAAATTAAAAAAAAAACACCTAATAATTGTAATTAAACAAAAGAGAGAAAAAATAATAAATTTTCTTCAGAAAATAAATACCAAGAGTTAGACTGTTTTTCTTTTCGATAGCAGCTATGAATTTTTCAGTATCTTCAAAAGTCTGAAACTTGGACCAACAAGTATGTAATTTTTCTTTTGTTGAATTTTTGGATATAAAATGGAATTTCTAATGAATATGAAATTTTATAAGGTTCCTTTGATTACTATTGTAATTATTTGGCAAAAGACACTGAGAATCTATTCTCAATCCCTTCCTATAGTTGGAGATTGAAAAACAAAAACAAAACCCTGCACATTTATCCTTTAGGCAAAGGAGAGAAAAAGAAAGGTAAAATTATACTTTTACTTTACCAGATACCAATAAAAATACCCAGATTTGTATACAAATGGTAGAAATCTTAATGGGAAACACTTTTGAGTGATATTGGTCTGCAATAGTTTATTTCCACTATTACCTATTAAGAGATAGCTCCCTCATCAATATGCATTCACCTGACATCTCACTTGGGCTACATTTCAGTTCAGAGTGCCTTGAGGATATTTTACATTTTATAACCTAAAACATAGAAATTTAGTTGAAAACTAAATTCTTCATCTTCTCTGAGGCTTTACATTCCAAATCTGTTGTTGCCAACATTAGCTCAATCTCCTTGGCTAGAAATATGCATAATATTTGTTATATATTAGGAGGAGTCAAAGTCTGATAAAATACTGTTACTCATTTGTCATTTTTCTCAGGTATACACATTGCTTTCCATTTCTCTTGTCACTATCATGATATAGGCTCTTGTCACTTCCTATTTATATTCTTAAAACCATGTCCCCTTGATATCTTGTCTATCAATTTCCATCTCCCAAATATAGAGTGCATGCAATTCACCGCCAGGATAATGATTTCCAAATTTCAGCGTAATCATTATATCATCCTGTCCAGAACCATCCAATGACTGGGTCCTGCCTCTTGTAAACTATTTAACATAGTCTGGTCCTCCTTAGTCTAAATCCATCTCCAACTGTTTCCCAAGGAGAATATTTTAACACTGAAGTTTCTTTTTCTAGGCTTAGACTGCCTTCTTTCCTCTGCTGTATCAATTGCATGCTTTTTCATTTAACCTCACCTCTGAAATGAAGCCTTTTCTTACTGCTTTAGCATCAGATGAGCCAATGGGTAGCTGAATCCAGCAAGCTAAGGACAGCTAAAAAGTGTACCAAGCAGGATTGCATCAACTAAATTTGTTATCCAAAGTCTAAATATTTCCAAAAAATGTTCTTTTTTAACATTTAGTGTGCAGAAAAATAAATTGTGTGTGTGTTTCAGGTCAATGATAGAATCATAGAATGTTAGGGTTAGAAAGACACCCGTATAGTCTCACTTCATTATTTTAAAGGTTAAGAATCTGAGAGCCAGATGGTTGGAAGTCACTTGCCCAAGCTTGCTCCTGTGGCAGCTGAGATGACCCAGCTTTCCTCTGTTGATAATAGAGATGAGAAGCTTCATCAGATTAAGAAATCTACTCCTACCAGACAAAAAGGTCAGTATCTTTCTTTCTTCTAGGTGCAGCCACGTCTAGTTTTATTTTTCTTTTGCTTCATGTTTATCCACTATTATTCTTATGTAAAATGCAATTAACTTGAAAATAACTTAGATGCTCTTATTTTGAAAAAGACATCTTTTCATTGTTGATACTAAGACAGTTATTTTCAGATTGATTTGTGATTTACAGTTCATATAAAGTCAATAAGAACTTCCCTCATGGCTCAGATGGTAAAGCATCTGTCTACAATGTGAGAGACCTGGGTTCGATCCCTGGGTTGTGAAGATTTCCTGGAGAAGGAAATGGCAACCCACTCCAGTACTCTTGCCTTGAAAATCCCATGGACGGATGAGCTTGGTGCAGGCTACTGTCCACGGGGTCGCAAAGAGTCGGGCACGACTGAGCGACTTCACTTAAAGTCAATAACTAATCTTCTAGCAATAGCAGAGCTTTGTTGACAAACAGGGAAGATAACAACAGAGACTATCATCTTTCTTAAGTGCTAAAATTCCAACCATGCAGAAAAATACAGTATCTTTTTCTTGTCCTTGGGGTGGATAGAATCAGGGCAATATGAAGAGATGTAGGTAGAGGCAAAAGTAATTTAAAATAAGATAGTTACAAATATCATATATAAAATTTTATATAAATTATAAATTTATAAATATAAAATTTTTAATAATTTAGGACTTCCCTGGTGGCTCAGACGGTAAAGTGTCTGTCTCCAATGCAGGAGACCTGGGTTCAGTCCCTGGATTGGGAAGATTCCCCTGGAGAAGGAAATGGCAATCCACTCCAGTACTATTGCCTGGAAAATCCCATGGAACAAGGAGCCTAGTAGGCTACAGTCCATGGGGTCTTTCTTTAATAATTTAAAATCTAGATTCATCTATATCCATCTGTCTATCTATTTACATAAATACAAATCACTTACATGGGAAAGTAGCTTAATAAATTGGGCCATGCCCTTTCCCCAAAGCAAACATCCACAGTACAAAATAAATATTGGGTTGGCCAAAACAGTTCATTCATTCAGGTTTGTCTTTACAGTGTTGCAGAAAGACTCAAACCAACTTTTTGACCAATCCCAAAAATAAAACAAATAAAAATACACTTTGAAAGTGGAACAAGATCTATATAGAACCCCTCATATATTTTAAATATGTTGTGAACAACACTGATTAGTACTCAGAACCTTCACTCTCTTTCAATCTTTATCTGANTGAAAAAGACATCTTTTCATTGTTAATACTAAGACTGTTATTTTCAGATTGATTTGTGATTTACAGTTCATATAAAGTCAATGAACTTCCCTCATGGCTCAGATGGTAAAGCATCTGTCTACAATGTGAGAGACCTGGGTTCGATCCCTGGGTTGTGAAGATTTCCTGGAGAAGGAAATGGCAACCCACTCCAGTACTCTTGCCTTGAAAATCCCATGGACGGATGAGCTTGGTGCAGGCTACTGTCCACGGGGTCGCAAAGAGTCGGGCACGACTGAGCGACTTCACTTAAAGTCAATAACTAATCTTCTAGCAATAGCAGAGCTTTGTTGACAAACAGGGAAGATAACAACAGAGACTATCATCTTTCTTAAGTGCTAAAATTCCAACCATGCAGAAAAATACAGTATCTTTTTCTTGTCCTTGGGGTGGATAGAATCAGGGCAATATGAAGAGATGTAGGTAGAGGCAAAAGTAATTTAAAATAAGATAGTTACAAATATCATATATAAAATTTTATATAAATTATAAATTTATAAATATAAAATTTTTAATAATTTAGGACTTCCCTGGTGGCTCAGACGGTAAAGTGTCTGTCTCCAATGCAGGAGACCTGGGTTCAGTCCCTGGATTGGGAAGATTCCCCTGGAGAAGGAAATGGCAATCCACTCCAGTACTATTGCCTGGAAAATCCCATGGAACGAGGAGCCTAGTAGGCTACAGTCCATGGGGTCTTTCTTTAATAATTTAAAATCTAGATTCATCTATATCCATCTGTCTATCTATTTACATAAATACAAATCACTTACATGGGAAAGTAGCTTAATAAATTGGGCCATGCCCTTTCCCCAAAGCAAACATCCACAGTACAAAATAAATATTGGGTTGGCCAAAACAGTTCATTCATTCAGGTTTTTCTTTACAGTGTTGCAGAAAGACTCAAACCAACTTTTTGACCAATCCCAAAAATAAAACAAATAAAAATACACTTTGAAAGTGGAACAAGATCTATATAGAACCCCTCATATATTTAAAATATGTTGGGAACAACACTGATTAGTACTCAGAACCTTCACTCTCTTTCAATCTTTATCTGAATCTTAGAGTCCATTCTAAGTCAGGACTCTGTATTGAGCAAAGAGAGTTACCCCTGCCAATCACATCAACATAGTCCATGTCGTCCACTCAGTTCACTAGGTCAGATTCTCACTGAAAACTGGTTTTAATAAAAATAAATGCTNATTCTAAGTCAGGACTCTGTATTGAGCAAAGAGAGTTACCCCTGCCAATCACATCAACATAGTCCATGTCGTCCACTCAGTTCACTAGGTCAGATTCTCACTGAAAACTGGTTTTAATAAAAATAAATGCAATTATTTTTATGGTAGAATCAATCTTGAAACCTTTCCTCCATCAGTTCAGTTCAGTTGCTCAGTCGTGTCCGACTCGTTGCGACCTCATGAATCGCAGCACACCAGGCCTCCCTGTTCACCACCAACGCCCGGAGTTCACTCAGACTCACATCCATCAAGTCCGTGAGGCCAT